>OZ010798.1:342220416-342405416 GCA_963932465.1 Maratus speciosus | reverse complement strand
TATTTATAACTCTGCTTTAATTATAACATGGTTAAGGGGCCATGTCATGCTATTTAAAGGTCAAATAGATAAAAAATGGTGTGATTTGGATGAAACATATACTGCATAATGGCACAAGGTCCAGAGTTATCTTATACCTTCCCGAAACTATCGGATTATTATTATCCTTCCCGGAAGCTCGACGTCAAATGTGTATTGATTAACCGAAATTGCTGGGAGTTTATTACAAAGCCAGATATCGCATGTAAATCGGATGCCTCTGATCGTGAGAAAAGCGATTTTGAATGGCGTAAACGAAGAGCTTATACAACAATTTACCAATCCATCGAACGGAAATTCCAGATACTAATTGCTCAGACAGAAAGCGGCAAAGATGCCTGGGATATTTTAAAGTTAAACTTCGAACCAACTTCACGAGCACGCTTAGCGGGATTAGTCGATGAATTTTTTAAGATGAAGTTAAACTCGCAAGAAGAAACTATAGGTTTATTTTGTAAAAAAATTGAAGAAAAGAAAGTTCAGATTAAAGACGCTGGATTTGAGATGCCAGAACTGTTAGTATGTTTTCAACTAATCCGTCGATTACCTGAGGAATATGATAATCTAGTTCAAGTGTTATATAGATTAGAAGATAAAGAATTTAAATTAGAAAATGTATCTAAGCAGTTAATAACTGAATATGGCAGAATTTGTTTAAAACGAAAAGATGAAAGTAAAGAGGTTATCGCTGTAGGTGATGCTTATGCAACAAAGTTTAAAAACCCTACCGTTAAACCAACCATTCCAGCGGAGAATTTTGGAAGCAGTAAAAAGCCATGGGTTTCACGTAGTGGAAGCGACCTGGACACTACCAGACGATCGTATACTTCACCAGCTAATCGTATGGGGCCGAGTTTAATATGCAGTTACTGCAAGAAACCTGGTCACACAGATACAAGGTGTTACAAAAAGAACTCTAGAGGGAAAAAGCAAGTTTTATACAGTGAACCTACAAAGCAATCTGAATTCACCCTAATATCTTCAAATGGTAGAAAGTTCGTGGAATTTCTTCTGGACTCAGCGGCTACTTCTCATTTTACGAATGACAGGAGTCTATTTGTAACATATAGGAACCTCCCCCCTCAACAAGTGCTGATAGGAGACAAGGACTGTTCGTCGGAAATACTGGGTATTGGTGATATTGACTTTACCATTCTAGATGTAACAGGTAATGTAGAAATAACTTTAAAAAATGTGTTATATGCTCCTAACATGAGGAGAAATTTAATTGGTGGGTCTAATATAGACATTGCAGGAAACCAAATTAAATGGGGAAATAATAAAATGATTGTGTATGATAAATTTAATAGATATTGTTTTACTGTACCTCGAGTTGATAAATTGTATATTGTTAAAGGTTATGCTTCAAAATGTGAATTTTGCTTATTCTACTAGTTTAAAATCGGATATTGTTCATCGTAGATTTTGTCATACAAACTTACCTTTACTTGAAAAAATGAGTAAAAATAATTGTGTTAAAGGTATTGAAAATATTAACTGTAAAAACAAAAATAAGATGTGTGAAACTTGTGTAATTGCAAAATCTAACAGAAAATCGTTTAAAAGAAATTATTTGTATAAACGCATTTCTAATCAAATCCTCGATAGAGTGTATATGGATTTGTGGGGTCCTAGCCCTGTTAACTCGTTAGGAGGGGGAAAATACTTTTTGTCAGTAATTGACGATTATTCTAGAAGGACTGAGGTTTATATAATTAAGGATAAAACGGAAGTGTTTGAATGCTTTAAAAAGTTTTTAATTAAAGCTGAGAGACAAACTGGTAAAAAGTTAAAATGTGTACGAACTGATAATGGGCTGGAATTTACCCATAAATTATTTGAGAAATTGTTAACCGATTTAGGTATAAGAATCGAAAGATCCTCCATTTATACTCCAGAGCAGGTGGGTGTTGCTGAAAATTTTAATAAAGTAGCAATGAATGCAGTTAGAGCAATGTTACACGATAGCGGGTTAAAACCGTCATTCTGGGGGGAAGCTCTTTTGGCGTTCGTTCATACAAAAAATAGGACTGAACACAGTTTAACCCAAGGTCTTACACCGCAAGAATTATGGACGGGATTCAAACCTTCGGTAAGACATTTAAGAATTTTTGGTTCTTTAGCATTAGTTCATGTTCCTAAAGTTAAGCGAAATAAATTTCAACCGAAAGCTTTGCTAGGTATCTTAGTTGGTTATGCCATGAAAACCAAAGGATATAGAATTTACATTCCAAAAGAAAGGCGAATTGTAGAGACTATTCATGTGCGTATAGATGAATCCAAAAAGGGTGTAGAAACATTATTTGGAGGAGAAAACAAATATAAGGATTTGATATTGAATTTTAATGAATCTCAAATTAAAACAAACGGTTTAAGTAATGCAACTTTAGATCTTAATCATGAACTACCTGGAGATAGCTTAAACGAAGATGAAGAGATAAAGGGGGGTAAGGTAACTAAGGTCTATAAATATTTCAGAGTGGAAAAGGATTGAAAGACCGAGAACGAAATGTAAGAGAATTGACGTATATTATTATACTCCAATAACAAATACGAGACTGAGATCTTTAAATGATGTTAAAAAATATTGTAAGGAAAATAAAATCCCGTTTGAGCCAGATAAGTTTGACTTTAAACCTAAAACTACTCATCCTAATACTGAAACTTTAAGTGAACCCTCAACTAGTGATTCGGACGATCCATATTTAACTGAATTATTTCAACATGAATTTTACAATACCGAAATCCCTAAATCATTTGAGGATGCACAAATAAATCCAGAAAGGGGGAAATGGAATGCCGCGATGAGGGAAGAACTTGAGATGATGAGTAAGAGAAAAGTTTGGCGGTTGGTTGATCCACCGAAAAATTCCACAATAGTGGGAAGTAAATGGGTTTATAATATAAAAAACACTGAAAAAAATGGTAGAGAGTACAGGGCACGTCTCGTAGCTCAAGGTTTTAAACAGAAACCAGGTGTTGATTTTAATGATATATTTTCACCTGTTGTAAATTTTTCAATTATAAAACTAATGTTTATTTTATTAGTTTCTATGTTAAATTGGTACCATATTCAATTGGATGTAAAATCAGCATATTTATATGGTTCTTTAAAAGAAACTGTGTTTATGAAACAACCTCCGGGATTTGAAATGAAGGGTGCTGAAAATAAAGTTTGTTTGTTAAATAAATCAGTTTATGGATTAAGGCAAAGTGGCCGCGAATGGAATTCTGAATTAGATAATATATTACATAATCTTGGATTTTGTAAATTAAAATGGTGTAACTATGTGTATAAACTGAATAGTAACGCAATTTTAGTTGTCTATGTAGATGATTTAGTTTTGTTTGCTAAAGATGAAAATGTATTGCAATCTGTAACTAATATGTTAAAAAATAGCTTGGAAATTACTGAAATAGGATTAACAAAGTATTTGCTAGGTGTTAACTTTGAACAGATTAAAAATTCATTATTCGTTCATCAAAGAACTTATATTGAAAGATTAGAATTAAAATATAAAGATTTACCTAAAAGTTATGTTAAATTACCTTTTAAAATTGGCTCTGTTTTACCAGATAAAGTTAACGAAAATGAAATTATCGAAAATGAATTAATGAAAAAATTTCCATACCGATCTTTAATCGGGTGTCTGTCATTTTTGTCAAATAGATCAAGACCCGATATTAGTTTTTCTGTAAATGTAATGTCACAGTTTTGTAATGGGTATACATATAAACACTGGTTAATAGTAGTAGATATTATGAATTATGTTTTTGCTACTAAAAGTTTTAAAATAAATCTGTCTAATGTAAAATCACTAAGTTTGTGTGCATATTCTGATGCTAATTGGGGATGTCAACTTACTAAAAGACATTCAAGTAGTGGTTATATAATTTACTTCAGTAACGTTCCGTTTGCTTGGAAATCATCGAAGCAAAAATGTATTGCACTCAGTTCTATGGAATCTGAGTTTATCTCATTAACTGAAAGTGTAAAGGAACTAACTTGGTATTCAAGAGTTTTAAATGAACTTAATTTATACGATAGAATAAAACCAATTCAGTACTGTGATAATGAATCTGCCATTTATTTTTCTAAAAATAGCCAAGAGAATTTTAAAACGAAACACATTGACATAAGATGTCAATTCATTCGTCAGTTAATTAATGAAAATGTTTTTGAGTTAAAACATGTAAGTTCTAAAGATAATAAGGCAGACTTTCTGACAAAACCTTTTCTGTATGTAAAGTTTCAAAGAGCTATTTGTAATATTTTTGATTTTGTTTATGAAAAGAAAGAGGAGGTATTTACGACCGATGGGGCCGCATGTTGGAAATCTGGACAAAGTCTTGTCCCCCAAAATCTGTCGTTTGGTTTGTTCGGAAGTTATATCGTTCCGAACCAGTTTTTATTTTTCCATTTCGGTCGTAAAGGCACTCTCTTTTAACTGTAACTGTATGCATATTTTTATTCCAGTTTTGATGTACTCAGTAAGTATATTTAGTGTGAAACAACTCCATGGAGTATGATGTGTACTGATGGAAGTAATGTAATGGAAGGACCATGGAGATGGAGTTTAAGCTTGCTATAGCTATAATATGTCAATATGATTCCCAGCAAAAGCTGGAGGTGTATGTATATATCTTTATTATTTAAGTTTTTAAAATTCAAGTTGAATTTAATAAATGAATTGTTATTTTGAAATGAACTGTTTCGTCGACTGTGATTTATACTTCAACGCCACACCAAATGACCTTAAAATCTGCGTATTTATAACTCTGCTTTAATTATAACAGTTGGAAAACAATAACTTTTGAACCTAGAATTTTAAATTTCTTTTCTTTTACTTTAAATTAATGTGTACGCAAAACTAAGTTTATACTGATAATAATACGGTGCTCTTTAGATTCTATTAAAATATGACTATTATAAATATTTTCAGATTAATGGTTGTCTGTAAACTTGATATTTGCTCAGGCCTAGGAAGTGGTAGCCAAGGGGTTACTCTTCCGTCTGTATCAAGAGACGAGGGGGTCAGTGAGGGAGTGGATTTTGCGATACGGGGGTTTCAATTATGTAAAATTAATGTGTACGCATAACCGTTTATACTGCTAATACGGTGCACTTTAGATGCTATTAAAATATAATGACTATTATATATACTTTCATATTAAATGTTGACTGTAAACTTAATATTTGCTCAGGCCTAGGAAGTGGTTTCCAAGGGGTTACTCTTCCGTCTGTATCAAGAGACGAGGGGGTCAAATAATAACTTTTGAACCTAGAATTTTAAATTTATTTTCTTTTACTTTAAATTAATGTGTACGCATAACTATGTTTATACTGCTAATACGGTGCATTTTAGATGCTATTAAAATATAATGACTATTATATATTGTTAAAATAAATAAAAAGGCAGACATAAAGACGTGGATCGAAGTGAGTATATTTGATATTAACAAGAACAATTACACAAACATACTGAAAGAAAACAGAAAATTTACAGGTATTTATAGATTTTGCAAGGCCCATGGCAGAGAATTGGCGGCCGTGAAAGAAAGCTCCATTAAACAACCAATCACAATAAACATAGTTGTACAAAAAGAA
The DNA here is from genome assembly GCA_963932465.1 of Maratus speciosus. Lineage (NCBI taxonomy): Eukaryota > Metazoa > Arthropoda > Arachnida > Araneae > Salticidae > Maratus > Maratus speciosus. Next base: position 342,399,769 of record OZ010798.1, on the reverse strand, counting down.
ATTAATAAGAATTTAATGTAATGCTGGTATTATTTTCAACACCCGTCCATAATCCAGCATTACATCAGAAAACAAAGAAATTTCTTGAAATCAATCATTAATAATAATATGACACAATTTAAACATTACTTGTGCAAACAACAAAGAAATAATAGTTCATAAAATTTAACTTTTGGTAATGCCTTAGTAAATAAATCAGCAATTTGCATATTCGTAGGAACATATTCAATTTTGATGTTATTTTCTTTTATAATATTGCGAACAAATTTCAACTTAATATCAATGTGTTTCATTCTACCATAATTACTCTCATTACTGATACATTTTATACATGATTGATTATCCTCAAAAATTACTAAATCCTTAATATTTACAATTTCACTAGCAATAATTTTAAACCATAACAAGTCTTGCAAACTTTTAGTTAAAGCAATGACTTCAGCTTCAGTTGACGATAAAGCAACTGATTTTTGTTTATTACAACACCACAGAACAGGCATGTTACAAAACATTAAAATATAACCTGTTACTGATTTGCGGTCATTTGTGTTAGCCCCCCAATCAGCATCAACATACATGGATAATTTAGGATCAGAATTTTGCTTTTTATACACAAGTTTTAAAGACAATGTTTCTTTTAAATATCTTAAGATTTTCTTAAGTGCTTTCCATGCAATTTCAGTAGGATTTTCTTGCAATTGACTTAAACAGTTAATAGCATACAAAATATCAGGTCGAGAAATATAAGCTAAATATAATAAACAACCTACAAGTTCACGATATGGGCCATTAAAAGGTTTACCATTTTTGAAATCAGATGGGGTGGACTTAGGAGAAATAGGAATGTCACTGGGTTTACAATCTAGCATATTAAACTTACTTAACAATTTAATTATGTAAGACTCTTGATCCATTATTAAACTATCAGAATTGAATTTCATTTGAATACCTAGAAATTCTGAAACACTTTCCGATTTTGACATGTGAAACTCGTTATGTAATAGGGAAATAACTACATTAGTTTCATTTACATCTGAACCTGCAATTAACATATCATCTACATACAAAGCAATAATTATTTTATGATCATTATTATACCGAATAAAAATACAAGGTTCATTATCACAAGATTTAAAATTTAACTTTGAAATAAATTCATGAAACCTTTCAAACCATTGTCGTGGGGCTTGTTTTAAACCATATAAACTTCTTTTAAGTTTACACTTTCGCCCACTTTTATCATCATAGCCTTGCGGCTGATCCATAAAAAGTAGTTCATTTAACTTGCCATTCAGGAACGCTGTTTTAACATCTAACACAGATGCATATAAGTCTTCATTTAAAATCAAAATAAGAACCAAACGTAAAGCTGGCATACTTATTACAGGGGGGAAAGGTTTCACTATAGTCTAGCCCTTCTTTTTGCATAAATCCACGAGCTACGAGTCTCGCCTTATGTCGACCATCTCTTTTGATGGTAAATACCCATTTGCAGGAAATAGGTCGTTTGTCAGGTGGTAATTTTTCAAGATCCCAGACATCGTTGATTTTCATACTTTCAATCTCCGCGTCCATAGCTTAAGGGGTGGGAAAACAATAACTTTTGAACCTAGAATTTTAAATTTCTTTTCTTTTACTTTAAATTAATGTGTACGCATAGCTAAGTTTATACTGATAATAATACGGCGCTCTTTAGATGCTATTAAAATATGACTATTATAAATATTTTCAGATTAAAGGTTGACTGTAAACTTAATATTTGCTCAGGCCTAGGAAGTGGTTGCCAAGGGGTTACTCTTCCGTCTGTATCAAGAGACGAGGGGGTCAGTGAGGGAGTGGATTTTGCGATACGTGGGTTTCAATTATGTAAATATCCTTAAAATCAATTCTATAATATTCTGGTAAAATTGTTATAAGGATATTTACCAAAGTTGAACCGGGCAAATCTTAAGCGCAGTAGGGTTAAGGGGTGGGAAAATAATAACCTTTAAACTTAGAATTTTAAATTTTATTTTTAGTTTAAATTAATGTGTACGCAAAACTAAGTTTATACTGATAATAATGCGGTGCTCTTTAGATGCTATTAAAATATGACTATTATAAATATTTTCAGATTAATGGTTGACTGTAAACTTAAGATTTGCTCTGGCCTAGGAAGTGGTAGCCAAGGGGTTACTCTTCCGTCTGTATCAAGAGACGAGGGGGTCAGTGAGGGAGTGGATTTTGCGATACGGGGGTTTCAATTATGTAAATATCCTTAAAATCAATTCTATCATATTCTGGTAAAATTGTTTTAATGATATTTACCAAAGTTGAACCAGGCAAATGTTAAGCGCAGTAGGGTTAAGGGGTGGGAAAACAATAACTTTTGAACCTAGAATTTTAAATTTCTTTTCTTTTACTTTAAATTAATGTGCACGCAAAACTAAGTTTATACTGATAATAATATGGTGCTCTTTAAATGCTATTAAAATATGACTATTATAAATATTTTCAGATTAAAGGTTGACTGTAAATTTAATATTTGCTCAGGCCTAGGAAGAGGTAGCCAAGGGGTTACTCTTCCGTTTGTATCAAGAGACGAGGGGGTCAGTGAGGGAGTGGCTTTTGCGATACGGGGGTTTCAATTATGTAAATATCCTTAAAATCAATTCTATCATATTCTGGTAAAATTGTTTTAATGATATTTACCAAAGTTGAACCGGGCAAATCTTAAGCGTAGTAGGGTTAAGGGGTGGGAAAACAATAACTTTTGAACCTAGAATTTTAAATTTCTTTTCTTTTACTTTAAATTAATGTGTACGCATAGCTAAGTTTATACTGATAATAATACGGCGCTCTTTAGATGCTATTAAAATATGACTATTATAAATATTTTCCGATTAAAGGTTGACTGTAAACTTAATATTTGCTCAAGCCTAGGAAGTGGTAGCAAGGGGTTACTCTACCGCCTGTATCAAGAGACGAGGGGGGTCAGTGAGAGAGTGGATTTTGCGATACGGGGGTTTCAAGTATGTAAAATTAATGTGTACGCATAACTACGTTTATACTGCTAATACGGTGCACTTTAGATGCTATTAAAATATAATGACTATTATATATACTTTCATATTAAAAGTTGACTGTAAACTTAAGATTTGCTCAGGCCTAGGAAGTGGTAGCCAAGGGATTACTCTTCCGTCTGTATCAAGAGACGAGGGGGTCAGTGAGGGAGTGGATTTGGCGATACGGGGCTTTCAATTATGTAAATATCCTTAAAATCAATTCTATCATATTCTGGTAAAATTGTTTTAATGATATTTACCAAAGTTGAACCGGGCAAATCTTAAGCGCAGTAGGGTTAAGGGGTGGGAAAACAATAACTTTTGAACCTAGAATTTTAAATTTCTTTTCTTTTACTTTAAATTAATGTGCACGCAAAACTAAGTTTATACTGATAATAATATGGTGCTCTTTAGATGCTATTAAAATATGACTATTATATATATTTTCAGATTAAAGGTTACTGTAAACTTAATATTTGCTCAGGCCTAGGAAGTGGTAGCCAAGGGGTTACTCTTCCGTCTGTATCAAGAGACGAGGGGGTCAGTGAGGGAGTGGATTTTGCGATACGGGGGTTTCAATTATGTAAATATCCTTAAAATCAATTCTATCATATTCTGGTAAAATTGTTATAAGGATATTTACCAAAGTTGAACCGGGCAAATCTTAAGCGCAGTAGGGTTAAGGGGTGGGAAAATAATAACCTTTAAACTTAGAATTTTAAATTTTATTTTTAGTTTAAATTAATGTGTACGCAAAACTAAGTTTATACTGATAATAATGCGGTGCTCTTTAGATGCTATTAAAATATGACTATTATAAATATTTTCAGATTAATGGTTGACTGTAAACTTAAGATTTGCTCTGGCCTAGGAAGTGGTAGCCAAGGGGTTACTCTTCCGTCTGTATCAAGAGACGAGGGGGTCAGTGAGGGAGTGGATTTTGCGATACGGGGGTTTCAATTATGTAAATATCCTTAAAATCAATTCTATCATATTCTGGTAAAATTGTTTTAATGATATTTACCAAAGTTGAACCAGGCAAATGTTAAGCGCAGTAGGGTTAAGGGGTGGGAAAACAATAACTTTTGAACCTAGAATTTTAAATTTCTTTTCTTTTACTTTAAATTAATGTGCACGCAAAACTAAGTTTATACTGATAATAATATGGTGCTCTTTAAATGCTATTAAAATATGACTATTATAAATATTTTCAGATTAAAGGTTGACTGTAAATTTAATATTTGCTCAGGCCTAGGAAGAGGTAGCCAAGGGGTTACTCTTCCGTTTGTATCAAGAGACGAGGGGGTCAGTGAGGGAGTGGCTTTTGCGATACGGGGGTTTCAATTATGTAAATATCCTTAAAATCAATTCTATCATATTCTGGTAAAATTGTTTTAATGATATTTACCAAAGTTGAACCGGGCAAATCTTAAGCGTAGTAGGGTTAAGGGGTGGGAAAACAATAACTTTTGAACCTAGAATTTTAAATTTCTTTTCTTTTACTTTAAATTAATGTGTACGCATAGCTAAGTTTATACTGATAATAATACGGCGCTCTTTAGATGCTATTAAAATATGACTATTATAAATATTTTCCGATTAAAGGTTGACTGTAAACTTAATATTTGCTCAAGCCTAGGAAGTGGTAGCAAGGGGTTACTCTACCGCCTGTATCAAGAGACGAGGGGGGTCAGTGAGGGAGTGGATTTTGCGATACGGGGGTTTCAAGTATGTAAAATTAATGTGTACGCATAACTACGTTTATACTGCTAATACGGTGCACTTTAGATGCTATTAAAATATAATGACTATTATATATACTTTCATATTAAAAGTTGACTGTAAACTTAAGATTTGCTCAGGCCTAGGAAGTGGTAGCCAAGGGATTACTCTTCCGTCTGTATCAAGAGACGAGGGGGTCAGTGAGGGAGTGGATTTGGCGATACGGGGCTTTCAATTATGTAAATATCCTTAAAATCAATTCTATCATATTCTGGTAAAATTGTTTTAATGATATTTACCAAAGTTGTACCGGGCAAATCTTAAGCGCAGTAGGGTTAAGGGGTGGGAAAACAATAACTTTTGAACCTAGAATTTTAAATTTCTTTTCTTTTACTTTAAATTAATGTGCACGCAAAACTAAGTTTATACTGATAATAATATGGTGCTCTTTAGATGCTATTAAAATATGACTATTATATATATTTTCAGATTAAAGGTTACTGTAAACTTAATATTTGCTCAGGCCTAGGAAGTGGTAGCCAAGGGGTTACTCTTCCGTCTGTATCAAGAGACGAGGGGGTCAGTGAGGGAGTGGATTTTGCGATACGGGGGTTTCAATTATGTAAATATCCTTAAAATCAATTCTATCATATTCTGGTAAAATTGTTTGAATGATATTTACCGAAGTTGAACCGGGCAAATCTTAAGCGCAGTAGGGTTAAGGGGTGGGAAAACTAACTTTTAAACTTAGAATTTTAAATTGTATTTTTAGTTTAAATTAATGTGTACGCAAAACTACGTTTATACTGATAATAATACGGTGCTCTTTAGATGCTATTAAAATATGACTATTATAAATATTTTCACATTAAAGGTTGACTGTAAACTTAATATTTGCTCAGGCCTAGGAAGTGGTAGCCAAGGGGTTACTCTTCCGTCTGTATCAAGAGACGAGGGGGTCAGTGAGGGAGTGGATTTTGCGATACGGGGGTTTCAATTATGTAAATATCCTTAAAATCAATTCTATCATATTCTGGTAAAATTGTTTTAATGATATTTACTAAAGTTGAACCGGGCAAATCTTAAGCGCAGTAGGGTTAAGGGGTGGGAAAACAATAACTTTTGAACCTAGAATTTTAAATTTCTTTTCTTTTACTTTAAATTAATGTGCACGCAAAACTAAGTTTATACTGATAATAATAGGGTGCTCTTTAGATGCTATTAAAATATGACTATTATAAATATTTTCAGATTAAAGGTTGACTGTAAACTTAAGATTTGCTCAGGCCTAGGAAGTGGTAGCCAAGGGGTTACTCTTCCGTCTGTATCAAGAGACGAGGGGGTCAGTGAGGGAGTGGATTTTGCGATACGGGGGTTTCAATTATGTAAATACCCAGCAAACACATACCTTTCGGCACAGGATCGGTCCGCAGCCGGCAATGTCGGTTAAGTGTCGGCAGGGGCACAGTGATTTCGGTGAAGTGTCGGCAGCATGCCGGCAACTGAAACATAAGAATCTTGCTTTTTCGACTGCCGGTTACCGTAATCGGTCCCCTTTCGGTTTTATATCGGCAAGCGATTTACACCGGCAAGTGACGCAGGACCGATATGTGATTTCTGATAGTGGCCCGATTAGATTTGCCAACATCGGTGCAAATTTGGAATTTTTAGTCTTAGCCGACATTTTTTTTTTTTTTTTACTAATTTTGTTTGAATTTGAGTTTTGATAAGATATGTATATTTCGTGTATTTCATATGAAATTCTAACAGTGATAAAAAAAAGGCTCTTATATAAATATATTTTTAAAAGCTGTTATTGAATTCATTTTAAAAAGGTTTACAATTATTTGAATCATCAAAAGAGTTTCTTAAATCGCCCCTTAAAATTATTATTCGTTATAAAGTTAATCGTAGAAAAAAAAATTCATAAATTAATTATTTTCTAACTATATATTCATTTTAAAAGCAACAGCTATGTTTCTTATTTTATTTAAAAATCAAATTATTAAAAAAGTGCTTAAAATTGTTTTACAAGCTATAAAAATATAAAAAAAACTACCCAACTTAAGCATTAAAATTTAAAAGAAAGCTTCAGTAATCTCCCACTTCTAAAAAAATTATTTCCCAGAAGATTAAAAAAAAAAAAAAAAAAAAGATAAATTAATATTTCTATTTTATTTGATGATTAAAAAATGTTGATAAGTAAAATAATCATTTTTGCTACTTAATCACTAAAAATATATTCTACATTAAATCATCAAATGATAAAAAATGAACTCTAATTCTAATTAAAAGTGATTAATTACCAACCTCTTTTTTTATTAAAATTAGCTTTTCTATGTTACAAATATATATTTCTTGTATTTCTTATATACAAATATATATTTAATTATTTATAATTCCTAAAGAGAAAATTTTATTAAGAGAAAAACCTCTGAAAGTTACTTATTTTATTTAATAAGCATTCTTAAATTTATAAAAATGATTCAGAAATATCCCCATTTAAAAATTATCTTCCAAAAGAAAAAAAAAATGTAAATTAATATTTTTATTTTATTTTTAAATTAAAAATATTGATAAGTAACAAATTAATATTGCAACATACTCATTAAATGTATGTTCTACTTTAAATCATCAAAACGACATAAAATGAATTCTTATTCTAATTAAAAGTTAATAATTACTAACTTTGTATTTATTAAAATACATTTTTCCATGTTAAAAATATATATTTTATAAATTAACGCAACGCATGTAATTACATTATAATCCCAATAAGAAAATTCAATTAACTGAACAAGACCTCTAAAAATATTTTTTTCATACTTAATTATTCTTAAATTTATATCTATTCTTAATTATTTTTAATTATATCTATATCTTAATTGAACTTAAAATTATTCTTAAATTCCTTTGCTTTAACGAATTCGCTAAGATATTTATTTCATTCATTTAAATATTAAATTAACTTTTAAATAAACGCGCGTAAGACAATTATAAATAAATAAATAAATAAATAAAATGAAAACAGTTCAAAATTCTAATTTTCCCATCTACCTTTAATGGCAAACCATTACGTATCGATAAGACTTCCCATTATTACCTCATACAATCCTCCCCCTGATCATGTCTGAATGGTCAAGTGGTTAAGGAGTCTACTTCCTGTCCTTGGGTTCCCAGGATCAAACCCAGCCTCAGCCAGCGCCGAAACAGGTTCTTTTCAAATATGCATTCCGCGATCGCTCATAGATGGCGCCACAAAAACAGGTTTTTTTTTTCAATTGATGCTGGTGTCGGGCTGTGACCGGCATTCATATAGATAGCTATCGGTGTGCTGCCGGCATAGTGTTTTCTGATACTGGACCGGCTGTGCGCCTATCTGTCGGGCGTCACTTGCCCGGCGTGTCGAAAAAGATACGGAACCGGTACGGCAGCCGGTATCGTGCCGATACCGTCAGTAACGGCAAAGCGGCTGTCGGCCGATTGTTTACCGATAGCTCTGTGTTTGCTGGGTATCTTTAAAATCAATTCTATCATATTCTGGTAAAATTGTTTTAATGATATTTACCAAAGTTGAACCGGGCAAATCTTAAGCGCAGTAGGGTTAAGGGGTGGGAAAACAATAACTTTTGAACCTAGAATTTTAAATTTCTTTTCTTTTACTTTAAATTAATGTGTACGCAAAACTAAGTTTATACTGATAATAATGCGGTGCTCTTTAGATGCTATTAAAATATGACTATTATAAATATTTTCCGATTAAAGGTTGACTGTAAACTTAATATTTGCTCAGGCCTAGGAAGTGGTAGACAAGAGGTTACTCTACCGTCTGTATCAAGAGACGAGGGGGGTCAGTGAGGGAGTGCATTTTTCGATACGGGGGTTTCAATTATGTAAAATTAATGTGTACGCATAACTATGTTTATACTGCTAATACGGTGCACTTTAGATGCTATTAAATTATAATGACTATTATATATACTTTCATATTAAAGGTTGACTGTAAACTTAAGATTCGCTCAGGCCTAGGAAGTGGTTGCCAAGGGGTTGCCCTTCCGTCTGTATCAAGAGACGAGGGGGTCAGTGAGGGAGTGGATTTTGCGATACGGGGTTTCAATTATGTAAATATTCTTAAAATCAATTCTATCATATTCTGGTAAAATTGTTATAAGGATGTTCACCAAAGTTGAACCGGGCAAATCTTAAGCGCAGTAGGGTTAAGGGGTGGGAAAACTAACTTTTAAACGTAGAATTTTAAATTTTATTTTTAGTTTAAATTAATGTGTACGCAAAACTAAGTTTATACTGATAATAATAGGGTGCTCTTTAGATGCTATTAAAATATGACTATTATAAATATTTTCAGATTAAAGGTTGACTGTAAACTTAATATTTGCTCAGGCCTAGGAAGTGCCCGTAAGGCATGGTGACGTCACGGCGACGTCGTTGTGAAGTCACACTGTGATTTTGTGACCGTCGATGTGACGTCACGTGACGTCGATGTGACGTCATAGTGACTAGAATGCGAGGTCGTTATGGCCGTTTTAGAGGTCGTTTGTGACGTCACATTGTGACCACTCTGTGAAGTCACAGTGTGACTAATTTGTGAAAAGTGTGTCATTTGTGACTAATTTGGCATTAACTTTGTGACGAACCTGTGACGAATGTGACAATGTTTTGAAGTCACATTGTGACCACTTTGTGAAATATGTGTCATTTGTGACGAATTTGTCATAAACACTGTGATAATTTCAAATGAAAATCAAATTTCAAATTAATTGCTTAAAAGACGCAAAGGCCAACGCAGTGAAAAAGATTCCATGCTGGGACTCGAACCCGGGCCATCAGTATAGCGCACTGACATTCTCCCGACTAAACCACATGGAACGATACCCAGCCTGGAAAATTTCTCACTATTATATGTTGGCAAGGCTACAAAAGCAGCACAAAATGGGATATTTATCGTGAGCCACCAACATGGGGCAAACACGAAACTTAATTAAATCCAGCATCGATTGAAACTATATTAATATTTGGAAATTTTTCCAGAGAGTTTTAATTTGGCAGAAGGCAGTTTTAATTTGAAATTTGATTTTCATTTTAAATATTGCATTCAAGGCAAAGGTTTCTCTTTGGAAAAATTTCCAAGTACTAATGTAGTTTCAATCGAATCTGGATTTAATTAAGTTTCGTGTTTGCCACATGTCGGTGGCTCACGATAAATATCCCTTTTCGTGCTGCTTTTGTAGCCTTGCCAACATGTAATAGTGAGAAATTTTCCAGGCTGGGTATCGTTCCATGTGGTTTAGTCGGGAGAATGTCAGTGCACTATACTGATGGCCCGGGTTCGAGTCCCGGCATGGAATCTTTTTCACTATGTTAGCCTTTGCACCTTTTAAGCAATTAATTTAAAATTTGATTTTCATTTGAAATATTGTATGCAAGCCGAATGTTTCTCTCTGGAAAAATTTCCAAGTTTTAATACTGTGATGGTTCTTGTCATAAGCACTGTGATGTATTTTAAAATGCACAATTTTGAAATAAAGTTTTGTTTGAAATGTAAAATCTTATATTTTTACCATACTTTTTAGCAAAATATCGCTATTTTGGAGTCCTATTCTTCTAAAATATTTTAAATTTTTCCACTTAAAAAACAATGCTTATCAACTGAAATCTTTTTTTTATTAAATTCCAAGCTTGATCTTGAGTACAAGCTCGATATTAAGAATGTGTAAGATTTTAATGTGTTATGATTAGTCATTGCTTTATTAAATACGACATTATAAGCCATATTTATTTAAATTTTTTATTCCCGTGTATATTGTATTTTGTGAATATGACCTAAATAGATTTTGTATGTTTTATAGGAAAAGACTGATCTGCGAAAAAGAAAAAACAAGTAAGAAAAATCATGCGTTAAGCATAGATTATAAAACACTTTCCAACGCTTCCTGAATGCTTTAACAAGACATCGTAATTTAGGGAAATAACGTAAATAAGATAACTAAGTAAACATTTTAGAAAACGCATAAAACATTTGAAAAACTGATTTCAGCAGTTACCGTCCATAGCCAAATATGTTTTCTAATTCTTTTGAACAGTCCTGTATTTGATCTGTATGTTGATATATATACTATATAATGGGGAAATTTAGTTTAGCAATTGAAACATAACAGGTTGAAATTCTCTTTCAGCAATTTATACTAATAAATGGAAAGATACTTAAATACTTTTGTACAATCCTGTAGTTTACCTAGAACCTTTATTACACGCCACTATTTAGTTAAAATTTAATTCAAACTAAGACACTTTTAAAACTGCTGAAATCACATTTCCAGAAATTATGATTTACAGACGGCCATGTATCCAACTCTTTACGTGACCCTGTATATCATTTTATCTATATTCTACAAACATTTCTTAGCAAATTAAATGCATTTCAGCGTAAAAAAGAACAACTCATTTAAAAACCACCTTTAAACAATTTGCGCCCATACGCAGTGACCCTTACGAGTACTTTTGTGTAGCCCTGTATACGAATTGTAGCATTTATATACACCATATACTGTGCATAAATATAGTGAATCATAAAAGCGCATATCATAATTAAAAATGCATTCCCAGCAATCATCGCTAATGAACAGTACTTCGGATACAATATAGTATTGAAATATTTTGTATGTCCCTGTAAATGCTATATGCACTTCGTATTATACATGAAATAACTTATAGTATGTAAACTTCAGCGACGTATATAAATTTCATTATATATGAAATAGATTAACATAATTCAAGTACGCCATAAACAATTCCCTCCACCCCTATATCATTATGTATTGGAATTCCTTTTTTAGCCCTGTAAATGAACAATAACTATTCTATGCATCGCATATTCAGCAGAATGCATATTTAAATGCGCTTCATAAATGCATATCAATTTTATTCTGTTTGAAAGCGTGTAAAATCATTAAAAATCCTTTGAAACGATTTTTTTCCATAGGCCGTAATGTAACGGAATACTTTTGACTGTCCCTGTAAATGAACTAAACATGCTACAAACTTCATTAGAAATAAGGAACGTGTTATGGTAAACGTCAATATCTAAATGTTTCAGGGAAATCCGAGTTTAGTTACGAGAGTTAGAGCGCGGACAGACAGCCATACAGAAAAACGGACAGGCAAACCGAAGTTAAACACTGTTAATCTGTTTAAAAAAATATTCACTCCTACATTATGTAAATAAATATGAACTTAAAAAAAATATATATACTAAAGTAGTTTAATTTATAAACTTCCTATTAGACACGAAAAACTTTTTATTTCAGTGCTTAAATATCATATTTTACTTTTAGTGCCAATAATTACGTATATCATAAACTTAGAAAATAATTTTATAATAGACGAAAATTTAATAACCGCTTCAGAATGTCCATAATTAAATGTTAGATTAAAATCACAAACAAAAAAAAAAAATGCTTATATACAATTAAAAAAAATAAGTATACCAATTTGAAAAACACTAAAAATAATAATTAGTATTTATAATTGTACTATTAAACAACAATAAATTAATGTATTATTAGATTTAACAATATCTCAAAAATCTTTGCATATGTTATAAGAAATTTCTATTATTTTATAATTTTGGCAAATGCTAAATCTGAAAACCATTGGTATGAAGATTTATGATTTTAAATAATAATTTAAAATATTATTAGCACTAAAAGAAAAATCTTTGAAAAGTTTCACTAGTGTAATACGTAAAAATACATTTTCCCAAAATAATGCTAATTTCTAATCTGAAAGAGTTTCGTAATATCATAACAATCGAAAATCATATTTAACTCCAAAATAATAATGTCTATAACTACTGTAAGTGTTAGTAATCAGGAAACACAAAACAGTAAGAAGCCGAAAAAAATTCCAAATCATTGTCTCAACATATTTTCAATCTCAAGTAACAGCAAATTAATCTTTAAATTAATTCCACTCTGAATGCAGTTATGAATCAGTCTCTGCGCAGCTGTTTTTTTTTTTCTTTTCTTTTTAAGTGATCGCAGATTAAGATATTTTTCAACGCAGCATCGAATAGGAAAATGTTTCTGAAAACAATTGCAGAACAGTCCCTTACTAATATAACATAAAACTATTTAAGTCATCATAATATACAAAACAGGGATAAAACATTTAAATTAAATAAGACTTACATTTACGTCCCATTTATAACATCCGTGTATTTGTAATATTTTAAAATGGCGGGCTTTTTTCTCTTATTTTATAAAAAAGTGTTGTAGACTTCGTGATGTTCTAAACAGAGTAAACTTCCGGCATCTTCTCTTCTGTGCGCAGACGATTTTGATTTTCAGCAGATGTTCTTTTTTATCGTTATTTGTTTTTGAATACAAAAGATTTCGAACTCAGATGCGCAATAATTTTATGAGACTGTCTTTAATTAAAATTTTCTTTTTGGAGAATTTTCCAATGTATTTTATCTTTTCTTTTTATCGGTTCCAAACAATTTAAGTTACAATGGACTGTAAAGGTTCTTTTTTGTAAATAATAATAATAATAATGATAATAATAATAATAATAATTAGAGTTTATTAGATAAAACTTTGTTTAAATTTTTAAAATGTGTAAATATCAATTTAATGGTAATAATGAACCCCCACTAAGTAAAATTTGTTTCACACGTAATAAATACAAAATATCGCTCACCCGCATGAAAAGTGACACATCTCGACAAAAGTAAATTTCACAGGAGAGGCAAAAGAAAATGTGCATGATTTTACTGTAACATGAAATTATAGCACTTAGCTTTGCATGCAAAAAATTAAAAAGTGCATAAAAGCGTAAAGCACATAAGAATGAAAACTTAGGATGTGGTTTGGAGGGTTGGATAATTTTAGCTCATTACATAATCCACCCCTCTTCTTTGGTTACAAATGGACATATAGCATAATAACGTGATTTTTCATGTAGCTAAACTTATGAAACTGTTTGTGTAGCAAGACGCGCCTATGACAAATCTTTTAGTGGAATAAAATGCAAAATGAATTTCTGTGAGATGTGCCACTTTTTTTGCGGGTGAGCGATATGTTCTTAATAAATAAAAAAGGATTATCGAGGATAAAATAAAAGAATCCTTTGTCAATCTGACAATCTTTTCATATTAATTTTCTGTAAAATAAAACAATTTGTAAAAAACTTTTTTTTTAAGTCATATCTGTAAAATACAAATTTGAAATACGAATAATTAATTATTATCATGCGTTTTGCATAAATTTTGTATATATTTTTTTTTTTCGGAAAATGTTAATTTATTTGAAAAGTCTGAAAGAAGTAGAATTTTTTCAAAAATAGTTACTTAAAATAGTTAAATAATTGTCAGGAAAAAAAACTCTCTCAAGAAAAAAACTCCGACTAAACTCTGAAGACTCTTTCTACGTGCACATTAAAAGCTGCAGACTTAACTGTAATAGAAAATTTTTAGTTTGAAACCACAGAAGTGTTTCGAATACCACTGGTTGGCAAAAAAAAAAAAAAAAAAAAAAAAATAGTTTCCTCTCTGCAAACTAAATACTGTACAGATTTAATACTCCTAATTCTAAATATGTTATCCAAATTGCTTTAATGCTTGTATCGTGTACTTTATATATTATGTCCCCCCCCCCCCCCTTCGTGACAGAATTTACCATTTGCTATCCACTAATATATTTTCATTTCTCATGCCGCTGTAACTCGGGACTGTTTAAAATACTGTTTAAAATATTTCTCTTCATTTTCAAAGATTTTAAAAGTTCATATTTTTTTCACGCTGTGACTTACAATATGGTGTTTTTTTTTTTTTTTTTTTTTTTTTTTTTTTGTCACGTATATGACGTGATGTACGTTAGATGCAATGACATAACAATGACGTCTCAATTTTTTTTTAATTGATAGAAAAATATAATTTTACAGTAAATAACATGTTTTGAAGAATTTTTGTAATTTTTTAAAGTTTTCTAAGAAGTTCACATCTCAGTCACAACGTGACATCACTGAGTGGTGGCATTTTGGTCACAGATGTGACGTGACCACAGTGACTTACAGTGACGTCACAATGACGTCACCGTGACCATGCATGCTATGAGGGTGGTAGCCAAGGGGTTACTCTTCCGTCTGTATCAAGAGACGAGGGGGTCAGTGAGGGAGTGGATTTTGCGATACGGGGGTTTCAATTATGTAAATATCCTTAAAATCAATTCTATCATATTCTGGTAAAATTGTTTTAATGATATTTACCAAAGTTGAACCGGGCAAATCTTAAGCGCAGTAGGGTTAAGGGGTGGGAAAACAATAACTTTTGAACCTAGAATTTTAAATTTCTTTTCTTTTACTTTAAATTAATGTGTACGCAAAACTAAGTTTATACTGATAATAATACGGTGCTCTTTAGATGCTATTAAAATATGACTATTATAAATATTTTCAGATTAAAGGTTGACTGTAAACTTAATATTTGCTCAGGCCTAGGAAGTGGTAGCCAAGGGGTTACTCTTCCGTCTGTATCAAGAGACGAGGGGGTCAGTGAGGGAGTGGATTTTGCGATACGGGGGTTTCAATTATGTAAATATCCTTAAAATCAATTCTATCATATTCTGGTAAAATTGTTTTAATGATATTTACCAAAGTTGAACCGGGCAAATCTTAAGCGCAGTAGGGTTAAGGGGTGGGAAAACAATAACTTTTGAACCTAGAATTTTAAATTTCTTTTCTTTTACTTTAAATTAATGTGTACGCAAAACTAAGTTTATACTGATAATAATACGGCGCTCTTTAGATGCTATTAAAATATGACTATTATAAATATTTTCCGATTAAAGGTTGACTGTAAACTTAATATTTGCTCAGGCCTAGGAAGTGGCAGCCAAGGGGTTACTCTACCGCCTGTATCAAGAGACGAGGGGGGTCAGTGAGGGAGTGGATTTTGCGATACGGGGGTTTCAAGTATGTAAAATTAATGTGTACGCATAACTACGTTTATACTGCTAATACGGTGCACTTTAGATGCTATTAAAATATAATGACTATCATATATAATTTCATATTAAAATTTGACTGTAAACGTAAGATTTGCTCAGGCCTAGGAAGTGGTAGCCAAGGGGTTACTCTTCCGTCTGTATCAAGAGACGAGGGGGTCAGTGAGGGAGTGGATTTTGCGATACGGGGGTTTCAATTATGTAAATATCCTTAAAATCAATTCTATCATATTCTGGTAAAATTATTTTAATGATATTTACCAAAGTTGAACCGGGCAAATCTTAAGCGCAGTAGGGTTAAGGGGTGGGAAAACAATAACTTTTGAACCTAGAATTTTAAATTTCTTTTCTTTTACATTAAATTAATGTGTACGCAAAACTAAGTTTATACTGATAATAATACGGTGCTCTTTAGATGCTATTAAAATATGACTATTATAAATATTTTCAGATTAAAGGTTGACTGTAAACTTAATATTTGCTCAGGCCTAGGAAGTGGTAGCCAAGGGGTTACTCTTCCGTCTGTATCAAGAGACGAGGGGGTCAGTGAGGGACTGGATTTTGCGATACGGGGGTTTCAATTATGTAAATATCCTTAAAATCAATTCTATCATATTCTGGTAAAATTGTTATAAGGATATTTACCAAAGTTGAACCGGGCAAATCTTAAGCGCAGTAGGGTTAAGGGGTGGGAAAACTAACTTTTAAACTTAGAATTTTAAATTTTATTTTTAGTTTAAATTAATGTGTACGCAAAACTAAGTTTATACTGATAATAATACGGTTCTCTTTAGATGCTATTAAAATACGACTATTATATATACTTTCAGATTAATGGTTGACTGTAAACTTAATATTTGCTCAGACCTAGGAAGTGGTTGCCAAGGGGTTGCTCTTCCGTCTTTATCAAGAGACGAGGGGGGGTCAGTGAGGGAGTGGATTTTGCGATACGGGGTTTCAATTATGTAAATATTCTTAAAATCAATTCTATCATATTCTGGTAAAATTGTTATAAGAATGTTCACCAAAGTTGAACCGGGCAAATCTTAAGCGCAGTAGGGTTAAGGGATGGGAAAACTAACTTTTAAACGTAGAATTTTAAATTTTATTTTTAGTTTAAATTAATGTGTACGCAAAACTAAGTTTATACTGATAATAATACGGTGCTCTTTAGATGCTATTAAAATATGACTATTATAAATATTTTCAGATTAAAGGTTGACTGTAAACTTAATATTTGCTCAGGCCTAGGAAGTGGTAGCCAAGGGGTTACTCTTCCGTCTGTATCAAGAGACGAGGGGGTCAGTGAGGGAGTGGATTTTGCGATACGGGGGTTTCAATTATGTAAATATCCTTAAAATCAATTCTATCCTATTCTGGTAAAATTGTTTTAATGATATTTACCAAAGTTGAACCGGGCAAATCTTAAGCGCAGTAGGGTTAAGGGGTGGGAAAACAATAACTTTTGAACCTAGAATTTTAAATTTCTTTTCTTTTACTTTAAATTAATGTGTACGCAAAACTAAGTTTATACTGATAATAATACGGTGCTCTTTAGATGCTATTAAAATATGACTATTATAAATATTTTCAGATTAAAGGTTGACTGTAAACTTAATATTTGCTCAGGCCTAGGAAGTGGTAGCCAAGGGGTTACTCTGCCGTCTGTATCAAGAGACGAGGGGGTCAGTGAGGGAGTGGATTTTGCGATACGGGGGTTTCAATTATGTAATTATCCTTAAAATAGATTCTATCATATTCTGGTAAAATTGTTTTAATGATATTTACCAAAGTTGAACCGGGCAAATCTTAAGCGCAGTAGGGTTAAGGGGTGGGGAAACAATAACTTTTGAACCTAGAATTTTAAATTTCTTTTCTTTTACTTTAAATTAATGTGCACGCAAAACTAGGTTTATACTGATAATAATATGGTGCTCTTTAGATGCTATTAAAATATGACTATTATAAATATTTTCAGATTAAAGGTTGACTGTAAACTTAATATTTGCTCAGGCCTAGGAAGTGGTAGCCAAGGTGTTACTCTTCCGTCTGTATCAAGAGACGAGGGGGTCAGTGAGGGAGTGGATTTTGCGATACGGGGTTTCAATTATGTAAATATTCTTAAAATCAATTCTATCATATTCTGGTAAAATTGTTATAAGGATATTCACCAAAGTTGAACCGGGCAAATCTTAAGCGCAGTAGGGTTAAGGGGTGGGAAAACTAACTTTTAAACGTAGAATTTTAAATTTTATTTTTAGTTTAAATTAATATGTACGCAAAACTAAGTTTATACTGATAATAATACGGTGCTCTTTAGATGCTATTAAAATATGACTATTATAATTTTTTTCAGATTAAAGGTTGACTGTAAACTTAATATTTGCTCAGGCCTAGGAAGTGGTAGCCAAGGGGTTACTCTTCCGTCTGTATCAAGAGAAGAGGGGGTCAGTGAGGGAGTGGATTTTGCGATACGGGGGTTTCAATTATGTAAAATTAATGTGTACGCATAACTGTTTATACTGCTAATACGGTGCACTTTAGATGCTATTAAAATATGACTATTATATATACTTTCATATTAAAGGTTGACTGTAAACTTAAGATTTGCTCAGGCCTAGCAAGTGGTAGCCAAGGGGTTACTCTTCCGTCTGTATCAAGAGACGAGGGGGTCAGTGAGGGAGTGGATTTTGCGATACGGGGGTTTCAATTACTTAAATATCCTTAAAATCAATTCTATCATATTCTGGTAAAATTGTTTTAATGATATCTTCCAAAGTTGAACCGGGCAAATCTTAAGCGCAGTAGGGTTAAGGGGTGGGAAAATAATAACTTTTGAACCTAGAATTTTAAATTTATTTTCTTTTACTTTAAATTAATGTGTACGCATAACTATGTTTATACTGCTAATACGGTGCATTTTAGATGCTATTAAAATATAATGACTATTATATATTGTTAAAATAAATAAAAAGGCAGACATAAAGACGTGGATCGAAGTGAGTATATTTGATATTAACAAGAACAATTACACAAACATACTGAAAGAAAACAGAAAATTTACAGGTATTTATAGATTTTGCAAGGCCCATGGCAGAGAATTGGCGGCCGTGAAAGAAAGCTCCATTAAACAACCAATCACAATAAACATAGTTGTACAGAAAGAAATTAATAAGAATTTAATGTAATGCTGGTATTATTTTCAACACCCGTCCATAATCCAGCATTACATCAGAAAACAAAGAAATTTCTTGAAATCAATCATTAATAATAATATGACACAATTTAAACATTACTTGTGCAAACAACAAAGAAATAATAGTTCATAAAATTTAACTTTTGGTAATGCCTTAGTAAATAAATCAGCAATTTGCATATTCGTAGGAACATATTCAATTTTGATGTTATTTTCTTTTATAATATTGCGAACAAATTTCAACTTAATATCAATGTGTTTCATTCTACCATAATTACTCTCATTACTGATACATTTTATACATGATTGATTATCCTCAAAAATTACTAAATCCTTAATATTTACAATTTCACTAGCAATAATTTTAAACCATAACATGTCTTGCAAACTTTTAGTTAAAGCAATGACTTCAGCTTCAGTTGACGATAAAGCAACTGATTTTTGTTTATTACAACACCACAGAACAGGCATGTTACAAAACATTAAAATATAACCTGTTACTGATTTGCGGTCATTTGTGTTAGCCCCCCAATCAGCATCAACATACATGGATAATTTAGGATCAGAATTTTGCTTTTTATACACAAGTTTTAAAGACAATGTTTCTTTTAAATATCTTAAGATTTTCTTAAGTGCTTTCCATGCAATTTCAGTAGGATTTTCTTGCAATTGACTTAAACAGTTAATAGCATACAAAATATCAGGTCGAGAAATATAAGCTAAATATAATAAACAACCTACAAGTTCACGAAATGGGCCATTAAAAGGTTTACCATTTTTGAAATCAGATGGGGTGGACTTAGGAGAAATAGGAATGTCACTGGGTTTACAATCTAGCATATTAAACTTACTTAACAATTTAATTATGTAAGACTCTTGATCCATTATTAAACTATCAGAATTGAATTTCATTTGAATACCTAGAAATTCTGAAACACTTTCCGATTTTGACATGTGAAACTCGTTATGTAATAGGGAAATAACTACATTAGTTTCATTTACATCTGAACCTGCAATTAACATATCATCTACATACAAAGCAATAATTATTTTATGATCATTATTATACCGAATAAAAATACAAGGTTCATTATCACAAGATTTAAAATTTAACTTTGAAATAAATTCATGAAACCTTTCAAACCATTGTCGTGGGGCTTGTTTTAAACCATATAAACTTCTTTTAAGTTTACACTTTCGCCCACTTTTATCATCATAGCCTTGCGGCTGATCCATAAAAAGTAGTTCATTTAACTTACCATTCAGGAACGCTGTTTTAACATCTAACACAGATGCATATAAGTCTTCATTTAAAATCAAAATAAGAACCAAACGTAAAGCTGGCATACTTATTACAGGGGGAAAAGGTTTCACTATAGTCTAGCCCTTCTTTTTGCATAAATCCACGAGCTACGAGTCTCGCCTTATGTCGACCATCTCTTTTGATGGTAAATACCCATTTGCAGGAAATAGGTCGTTTGTCAGGTGGTAATTTTTCAAGATCCCAGACATCGTTGATTTTCATACTTTCAATCTCCGCGTCCATAGCTTCTTTCCACAAGCGTTGTTCATCACTAGGGAGGGATCTGATATCATCAAACGTTAATGTTTCTTGTTGGCAAAGTAATGCTTCGTAAACTTCAGGATCTGGATACCGTACAGGTTGCTTTTTAAATCTTTCAGATTTTCTTGTTTTGTCTTCTTTCTCTTCAGGATCATCTAATTCATCACTCGTATTTTCTAGAACATCTGGATCAATTTCATTATCGACTGGTTCTGAATTTTCTAGAATGTATTGTTTCGACTGAACATTTTCCTTTTTCTCTTCGTCGAATTTCACATTTCTTGATACAGTTATGCGTTTCGTTTCAGGATCTAGTAATCTATATCCCATTGAAGAATAACCAATGAAGATCATTTGTTTAGACCTATCGTCAAGCTTCTTTCGATGAACGGAAGGAATTAACATGTAAGCACTGCATCCAAAAACACGTATGTGCTTGAAATCGGCTTCTTCTCCATATTTCAGGAAGTACGGAGTTTTGTTCTGAATAGTGCTGCTTGGCATTCGGTTTTTCAAGTAAGCTGCTGAAAGGATAGCTTGACCCCAAAAAGTTTTTGGTAAATTTGATTCAGCAATCAAAGCACGTCCTATATTCAGAAGCGACCTATTGCAGCGTTCAGCTACTCCATTCAAAGATTGCGTGTATGGAGGAGCGGGATCTATCACTATACCAAGATCTCTAGTAAAATTCACTAAATCATTAGAAAAATATTCCTTCCCGTTATCACATCTAATTTTCTTCACTGTAGGGTTGGATTTTAAGAACATTTTTAATTCTTCTGAGACTTCACTTTTATGTTTCAGTAAACGTACTTCAGTAAAACGAGAAAAATCATCGATAAGAGTCATAAAATAGCACTCGCCAGAAAAGGTTGTCGGAAAAATAGGTCCACAAATGTCACTATGAATCAAAGTCATTGGCTTGGTTTCTCTTTTTCTTGGTCCTCTTCCCATTGGTGTTGCACTCTGTTTTGCCCGAGCACAAATATCACAAAAAGAATCAGGTACCGGAAGCTTCATATCTTTCAATACTTTGTCACTCGGATGACCAAGTCTGCGATGCCAGATATCACAATGATTTTTCTTTGAAGTAAGAACGGTTTCGTAAACAGGGACAAAGTCACTTACGTATTGTCCATTCAAATCCCGTTCACCGAAGTAAAAACGGTTTCTTCCTTTTTCGATAAATACTTTTTGGTTCTTGAAAATAACTGTATAATTTGCACTTTCAATTTTCCTAACGGAAATGAGTTGCCCGTTTAAGTCTGGAACATAAAGGACATCCTTTAAAGTAATTTCCATTCCATTTGACAGTTTTCCATTAATATTTCCAATACCTTTGATTTCTAGATTCGTTGTTTTTGATGCGCATTTAATAGTTCCTGAAGAAGGTACTAAGGATGCGAAATAATTCTCATTAGAACACATATGGGAAGTTGCTCCGGAATCAACTATAAATTCATTCCTTTTCCTGGAAGCATTTCCAGCAACGAAAGAAACAGCTGAAGAGGCAAATTTTTCTTCATTTGAATTTTTAACAGCTTTACAGTTACGTTTTATGTGTCCGAATTTTCCACAAGAATGGCAAGTAATTTTCTTTCTACAATATTTCGCTGTATGCCCTTTAGAGTTGCAAATTTTGCAAAAGAATTCTTTCCGAGTCGACACAAATGCAGTATTATCATGAGCAGCCTTAGTATATACTTTTTCTTTCTTTGAATCCAAAAGAAGTGCTTCAGCATCTAATAATCTTTGTGTCACGAAATCTAATGTCAAAACAGAATTCGGTTGGTTTTCAAAAGCAATCTTAACATTTTCAAATTCCTGAGGCAATGACATCAAAATATAAACAATAGTATCCGTTTCATTAACTTCTGCCCCAGACAGCTTAAGATAACGAAATTAATTTATTTATTTCCTCAATGTGATTTCTCATAGAAACTGTACGATCTTTCTTAATCATTGCCAATCTCTTCCGAATTAAAATTTGATTCACTGCACGCTTTGTATCATAAGTGCGTTCTAATTTATTCCATATTTTATGAGCTGTATTTTCATCTTGAAGTGATGCAAGAACATTATCACTTAATAATAATAATAAAGCGTAAGCCTTTTTTGCTTTCATGACATCGGAGGCATTGTCGGGAGCCGCTTCAATTTCCAGGAATTTTTCCAATTCCTTAGCAGCAAAAATTGCCGTTACTCTTCGTTTCCATACCGAAAAAACTTTTCCATCACCTTCAAAAAGAGGGATACCGTAAATATCTTTTGAAGAATCCATTCTGCTCAATAAAATATATAAAAAGAAAGATAAAATCTTTTTCACTCAAAATCCCAGCAGAAATGAAAAACACAAAGATAACGGCGTCAGTATGTCTCGCAGCTCATTTCAACACCTGCTAGAACCAACGCTCTGCTGTTAAAATAAATAAAAAGGCAGACATAAAGACGTGGATCGAAGTGAGTATATTTGATATTAACAAGAACAATTACACAAACATA
Source organism: Maratus speciosus (assembly GCA_963932465.1). Classification (NCBI taxonomy): domain Eukaryota; kingdom Metazoa; phylum Arthropoda; class Arachnida; order Araneae; family Salticidae; genus Maratus; species Maratus speciosus. The sequence continues at coordinate 342,376,720 of OZ010798.1, read as the reverse complement.
CTGAAAGAAAACAGAAAATTTACAGGTATTTATAGATTTTGCAAGGCCCATGGCAGAGAATTGTCGGCCGTGAAAGAAAGCTACATTAAACAACCAATCACAATAAACATAGTTGTACAAAAAGAAATTAATAAGTATTTAATGTAATGCTGTGATTATTTTCAACATATATACTTTCATATTAAAGGTTGACTGTAAACTTAATATTTGCTCAGGCCTACGAAGTGGTAGCCAAGGGGTTCCTCTTCCGTCTGTATCAAGAGACGAGGGGGTCAGTGAGGGAGTGGATTTTGCGATACGGGGGTTTCAATTATGTAAATATCCTTAAAATCAATTCTATCATATTCTGGTAAAATTGTTTTAAGGATATTTTCCAAAGTTGAACCGGGCAAATCTTAAGCGCAGTAGGGTTAAGGGGTGGGAAAACAATAACTTTTGAACCTAGAATTTTAAATTTCTTTTCTTTTACTTTAAATTAATGTGTACGCATAACTATGTTTATAGTGCTAATACGGTGCAATTTAGATGCTATTAAAATATAATGACTATTATATATACTTTCATATTAAATGTTGACTGTAAACTTAAGATTTGCTCATGCCTAGGAAGTGGTAGCCAAGGGGTTACTCTTCCGTCTGTATCAAGAGACGAGGGGGTCAGTGAGGGAGTGGATTTTGCGATACGGGGGGTTCAATTATGTAAATATTCTTAAAATCAATTCTATCATATTCTGGTAAAATTGTTATAAGGATATTCAACAAAGTTGAACCGGGCAAATCTTAAGCGCAGTAGGGTTAAGGGGTGGGAAAACTAACTTTTAAACTTAGAATTTTAAATTTTATTTTTAGTTTAAATTAATGTGTACGCAAAACTAAGTTTATACTGATAATAATACGGTGCTCTTTAGATGCTATTAAAATATGACTATTATAAATATTTTCAGATTAAAGGTTGACTGTAAACTTAATATTTGCTCAGGCCTAGGAAGTGGTTGCCAAGGGGTTACTCTTCCGTCTGTATCAAGAGACGAGGGGTCAGTGAGGGAGTGGATTTTGCGATACGGGGGTTTCTATTATGTAAATATCCTTAAAATCAATTCTATCATATTCTGGTAAAATTGTTTTAATGATATGTACCAAAGTTGAACCGGGCAAATCTTAAGCGCAGTAGGGTTAAGGGGTGGGAAAACAATAACTTTTGAACCTAGAATTTTAAATTTCTTTTCTTTTACTTTAAATTAATGTGTGCGCATTACTATGTTTATACTGCTAATACGGTGCATTTAGATGCTATTAAAATATAATGACTATTATATATACTTTCATATTAAAGGTTGACTGTAAGCTTAAGATTTGCTCAGGCCTAGGAAGTGGTAGCCAAGGGGTTGCTCTTCCGTCTGTATCAAGAGACGAGGGGGTCAGTGAGGGAGTGGATTTTGGGATACGGGGGTTTAAATTATGTAAATATCCTTAAAATCAATTCTATCGTATTCTGGTAAAATTGTTTTAATGATATTTACCAAAGTTGAACCGGGCAAATTTTAAGCGCAGTAGGGTTAAGGGGTGGGAAAACAATAACTTTTGAACCTAGAATTTTAAATTTCTTTTCTTTTACTTTAAATTAATGTGTACGCATAACTATGTTTATACTGCTAATACGGTGCACTTTAGATGCTATTAAAATATAATGACTATTATATATACTTTCATATTAAAGGTTGACTGTAAACTTAATATTTGCTCATTCCTAGGAAGTGGTAGCCAAGGGGTTACTCTTCCGTCTATATCAAGAGACGAGGGGGTCAGTGAGGGAGTGGATTTTGCGATACTGGGGTTTCAATTATGTAAATATCCTTAAAATCAATTCTATCATATTCTGGTAAAATTGTTATAAGGATATTCACCAATGTTGAACCGGCCAAATCTTAAGCGCAGTAGGGTTAAGGGGTGGGAAAATAATAACCTTTAAACTTAGAATTTTAAATTTTATTTTTCGTTTAAATTAATGTGTACGCAAAACTAAGTTTATACTGATAATAATACGGTGCTCTTTAGATGCTATTAAAATATGACTATTATAAATATTTTCAGATTAAAGGTTGACTGTAAACTTAATATTTGCTCAGGCCTAGGAAGTGGTAGCCAAGGGGTTGCTCTTCCCTCTGTATCCAGTGACGAGGGGTCAGACAGGGAATGGATTTTGCGATACGGGGTTTCAATTATGTAAATATCCTTAAAATCAATTCTATCATATTCTGGTAAAATTATTATGAGGATATTCACCAAAGTTGAACCGGGCAAATCTTAAGTGCAGCAGGGTTAAGGGGTGGGAAAACAATAACTTTTGAACCCAGAATTTTAAATTTCTTTTCTTTTACTTTAAATTAATGCGTACGCATAACTATGTTTATACTGCTAATACGGTGCACTTTAGATGCTATTAAAATATAATGACTATTATATATATTTTCATATTAAAGGTTGACTGTAAACTTAAGATTTGCTCAGGCCTAAGAAGTGGTAGCCAAGGGGTTGCTCTGCCGTTTGTATCAAGAGACTAGGGGGTCAGTGAGGGAGTGGATTTTGCGATACGGGGGTTTCAATTATGTAAATATTCTTAAAATCAATTCTATCATATTCTGGTAAAATTTTTATAAGGATATTTACCAAAGTTGAACCGGGCAAATCTTAAGCGCAGTAGGGTTAATGGGTGGGAAAATAATAACCTTTAAACTTAGAATTTTAAATTTTATTTTTTGTTTAAATTAATGTGTACGCAAAACTAAGTTTATACTGATAATAGTACGGTGCTCTTTAGATGCTATTATAATATGACTATTATAAATACAATAAATATATATATATATGAATAATCATATATTGTTGGGAATGTCACATTCACCTTGAAAATGTATCGAAATAAAATAAAAACTTGCTTAAAAGGTGCATTCTTATACAACAGATGTCACAATATAAAAGATGTTAACACATATTACACTTTTTAAAAACTTAAAAAGAGAGTTTACAAATATAATACACGCGCCGCTTTCGATCAAAAGCTTGATCATCTTCTGGGCCGCTTTGAGTACAACTGATACGTCTCTAACGCACTTTCATCCTCGGTCGGACAACTGGGCAAGTCAACTTTACAGTGGAGGGGAGACAGCAAAACAGTTCCGAAAAATGGAGGGGAGACAGCAAAACAGTTCCGAAAAATGGAGGGGGGGGGGTGAAGTGAGACGGACAAAAAGTTGAGCGTTACAAACCAAAACAACATCTATTTCAAAAGATTTAACCATATATTTGGAATGTTATATGACATATTATCATTAATAGCTTTATTATTCAATATTAAGATTTCAATGGACTCTTTTATCAACGACAAATGATAATGGGATGAAGAAATAATTATTCTTGCTTCTTTAAAACGGATATTTAAATTATGCTGTAAGTTAAGTCTTGCTAACGCTGTGGAGGCTCTATTAAACTTCATGTCACTCATGTGCTCTTTTAAGATATCTTTGAATTTTCTTCCCGTCATTCCGACATAAACTTTTCTTCTTGTTCTTCCGTTAACAATGGAATAATGTAAATGCCTGCGGTCTCTTCATTAGGAACAGGGTCAATCTTGCTATGGATAACGTCTTTGAGTTTATTTGTTGTTTTAGCTTCTAAATTGATATTGAACTTTTTTACTGCATATCTTAATTTCTCATATAAACCAGGAATATAGGAAAAATTACAAAATTTAAGTTTATTAACTGGATTGTTCTTCTTTACTTTATATTTCATTTCGTAGACCAGTTTATTGATAAAATGAAGGGGGAAACCATTTTCTTTGGCGATGCATTTAATTTTATTTATTTCACTATCAAGAAAATTGTCAGTGCATACTTCAAAAGCTCGCTTAACATAAAAATTGTAGGCTGCTATCTTGTATCCAAAAGGGTAAACGCTGTTATACGGTATGGTATGGTTTGACCTGTTGATTTTTCTATAAACATTTCTATCTAGTTTTCCTTCATTTCTCGTTAACTCAACATCCAAATACGGTAAGGTCTTTTTATTTTCTATGAATTTTATGTTTTCGTCTATTGTATTAATTTCCTGTAGAAATTCATTTAATTCAACAATACTATAATTCCATATGATAAACACGTCATCGACTTATATAAACCAAACCTCCGGCTTTAACCTACATGTATTTAAAATACAATGCTCTAACGGTCTTAGTTTAATCTCTGCTAGTAATCCCGATATAGGTGACCCCATTGGGACGCCTTTTATTTGCTTATAGAATACCTGGTTAAATACAAATACGTTATTTTCTAAGATCAAATTGAATGCAGATTTTAAAGTTGTTTTTATATCCTTGTTAAAAGTGCTATTGGCATCAATGGAGTCTATAACAAAATTCTTCACTTCATTTAGATGAATTGAGGGGTACAAAGATATGATATCCAGACTTGCGATTATACTATTTTCTTTTAATTTAATATATTTGATTCTGTTAATGAAGTCTGCAGTTGAATTCAAAGCATGGTTAGACGGTGGAAGGATTGTTTTAAGGAAAACAACAAACGCTTTCTCAATGTTATAGGTAGGTCCCACACATTTCGTAACAATAGGTCTAAGAGGGAAATTGTCTTTATGATCCTTTACTCTTCCTATTAACCTAGGCGTGATTGCGGTCTTGTTAATTCTCAAACTATTCTTCATTCAAACTATTGATAATATGCCATATAACATTCCAAATATATGGTTAAATCTTTTGAAATAGATGTTGTTTTGGTTTGTAACGGTCAACTTTTTGTCCGTCTCACTTCACCCCCCCCCCTCCATTTTTCGGAACTGTTTTTCTGTCTCCCCTCCACTGTAAAGTTGACTTTCCCATTTGTCCGACCGAGGATGAAAGTGCGTTAGAGACGTATCAGTTGTACTCAAAGCGGCCCAGAAGATGATCAAGGTTTTGATCGAAAGCGCTCGGCGCGTGTATTATATTTGTAAACTCTCTTTTTAAGTTTAAAAAAAGTGTAATATGTGTTAACATCTTTTATATTGTGACATCTGTTGTATAAAAATGCACCTTTTAAGCAAGTTTTTATTTTATTTCGATATTATAAATACTTTTAGATTAATGGTTGACTGTAAACTTAATATTTGCTCAGGCCTAGGAAGTGGTAGCCAAGGGGTTGCTCTTCCGTCTGTATCAAGAGACGAGGGGGTCAGTGAGGGAGTGGATTTTGCGATACGGGTGTTTCAATTATGTAAATATTCTTAAAATCAATTCTATCATATTCTGGTAAAATTGTTATAAGGATATTCACCAAAGTTGAACCGGGCGAATCTTAAGCGCAGTAGGGTTAAGGGGTGGGAAAACTAACTTTTAAACTTAGAATTTTAAATTTTATTTTTAGTTCAAATTAATGTGCAAATTAATGTGTACGCAAAACTAAGTTTATACTGAAAATAATAAGGTGTTCTTTAGATGCTATTAAAATATGACTATTATAAATATTTTCAGATTAATGGTTGACTGTAAACTTAAGATTTACTCAGGCCTAGGAAGTGGTAGCCAAGGGGTTACTCTTCCGTCTGTATCAAGAGACGAGGGGGTCAGTGAGGGAGTGGATTTTGCGATACGGGGGTTTCAATTATGTAAATATTCTTAAAATGAATTCTATCATATTCTGGTAAAATTGTTTTAATGATATTTACCAAAGTTGAACCGGGAAAATCTTAAGCGCAGTAGGGTTAAGGGGTGGGAAAACAATAACTTTTGAACCTAGAATTTTAAATTTCTTTTCTTTTACTTTAAATTAATGTGCACGCATAACTATATTTATATTGATAATACGGTGCCCTTTATATGGTATTAAAATATAATGACTATTATATATACTTTCAGATTAAAGGTTGACTGTAAACTTAAGATTTGCTCAGGCCTAGGAAGTGGTTGCCAAGGGGTTGCTCTTCCGTCTGCATCAAGAGACGAGGGGGTCAGTGAACGAGTGGATTTTGCGATACGGGGGTTTCAATTATGTAAATATTCTTAAAATTAATTCTATCATATTCTGGTAAAATAGTTTTAAGGATATTTACCAAAATTGAAACAGGCAAATCTTAAGCGCAGTAGGGTTAAGTGGTGGGAAAACAATTACTTTTAAACTTAGAATTGATTTCTTTTCTTTTACTTTAAATTAACGTGTACGCATAACTATATTTATATTGATAATTCGATGCTTTTTATATGCTATTAAAATATAATGACTATCTATATATATCAAATAAGAGATGTCTGTCTGCCTGCCTGACCGCGGGAAGCTCCGAAATTATAACACCTAGACCTCTGAAATTTTTGTCATGTGTAGATGCTTTTACCGGAAAGTGTACTTCGCCGCCGGATTTTAAAATTTCAATTTAGATATTTTTAAAAAAATTAAAACGTAATTGAAACGTTATGTGTTAGAGGCTATTTACAGCTTTAAGCCAATCGGCGGCAAAGAAGAAACCAGCCAATGAGAGCAGGTGGTAAATATGAGATACAGCGGCTGCATTTCCTAGAACTAACTTTAGCGGGAAATTGCACTGTTTATCTTTCATGCTTTATTTATTTTGTTACTATAAGTTTTAATCTTATTGACATTATTTTATAATGTTTATAAGAAGTGATATAATACAATTCACGTAAGTTTAAATTGTATTCGTTCTTCGTATTAATATCTATTTACATACGCGTAGTCGGCCAAGAATAAAATAGTAGGTATAATGTTTCTTGAACTTTCTGGGATCTTAAAGTAATTTTTTTTTCAAATTTGCTGATTACTTTTTTTTTCATCATAAATTTGCTGAATCAACGCTTCACTGAATGTTTTCATTTCTTAGTAAAAATAGAGCTGTACATTTTATAGTAAAGTATAAGATGAAAACTGTACTTTCTATGAAATGGAAACATTCAGTAAATAATTTCCGTTCTCGGGTGATTAAGAGATGTATGTTGTCATCGCCCAAGAATAGGAATAAAACAAATATTTCTTTTCAGGGGAAATGAATGAAGTTATTTGGGTTTTTCTTTTATCTTTTTTTTCCACTTCCCCATATATAATGAGTTTCATAACAAATCCCAATGAAAACATATTTTTTACACTTTACTGAGTGTTTTCATTTCTTATCAAAGTCATGATATGTAACAAGCACAGGGATCTGTTTAGGAAAAATTGGGTTCTTTAAAGGACCCCTCACAACATTTTTCATTTCAAAACAGGACCCCTCACAACATTTTTCATGTCAAAACTGGACCCTGCACAAATTTTTTCAAATCAAAGCAGGACCCTTCACAAAACTTTTCACCTTAAAAAAGGACCCTTCACAAAATTGTCATAAAAGTAGGCTTTTTACAAACTTTTTCACCTGAAAACTAAACTTTTCACATATTTGCTGAATCAACGCTTCACTGAATGTTTTCTTTTCATTTCTTAGCAAAAGTATAAGAGGTATGTTTTGATTTTAAGATTTGTTATTGAACTTTGTTTCATTTAAGGAGGTTCGGGACATACCTATTTTAAAATAAGTTTTATTTATTGAGTTACTATTTTGAAATTTTTTGTGATGCTTAACCATAACATGATAAAACTTATTAATCGGTATAACTCGAAATGTTATATGTAGAATTTAAACTTTTGTTCATTTAAATAAACAAAAATATAAGTTTTAATTTTGATTCTGCATTTTTAAAATTGTTATTGAACTCAGTTTGCTTCATATACAAATATTCAATGTTTTTATTTATTATTGTTGACATTATTGGCCAATGACAACGTACATTTTATACCTGACTGCATGTCCATTCTTGGGCGATTATTCTGAAACTCCAAATCTGTCTAATCGCCCCAAGAATCGAATGTTTTTTTAAAACATTCAGTAAATAATTTCCGTTCTTGGGCGATTAAGAGTTCATTCATGTGCGATTCTTATGAAACTCCATGTCACAAAATGCACATCTTAACTATTTTACGCACTCAGAATTTTCCATTTTCAGTTCTTTTCCTTTTGTTAATCTTTTCTCTCCACTTTCCCACTGATAAGAAATCGTAATGAAAACATATCTTGCACTTTACTGAATGTCTTCATAGTGCCAGGTCCAGTTGCAGAAAATTCAAGATGGGAGGCAGGCGTGACAGATTTTCTTATCTCTTTTGCAGATTATTTTTCCATCAAACCTTTTATTATTTCACTTTACAATTATGTTTAGCTCTTTATTACTTCATACAAAACTAAGATTATTATCTATAAAAATTAATAAAATGCTTAAAGACATTGCAGGTAAGTGGTGGTTTGATTAATTAATGCTTCAATTGTAAAATATTTTACCAGCAGATTATTTTCCGCCACTGAAGTATCTGTCACAGACACTTGGAGAATGTTCTGCAACTGTGGTGCCAGGCATAGCAGTTTAAAGTTTAGGTGTAATTCAGAAAAGAGAATTTATGATTTTTTTTTGTTCTGTCGCCATTTGTCAAAGTTCCCGACATTACTCAGCGACAGATTGGAAAAATTCAGCGTGTGCTTCTGCACACTTTTGTCAAAATTTGCTATACATTTCCGCGATCTTTTGATGAAATTTGCAATTTATTCCCTCGACTGTTTATCGAATTTCGTGTTTTATTTTTATAGTGATTGTTTTTATAAAATTTTTCATGAAATTCACGTTATTTTTCTTTTTGTGACCATTAGCTAAAGATTAGACAAACTTTGCTATGCGTTTCTGCGATCTTTTGATGAAATGTACAATATCTTTCTTCGTTTACTGAAATTCATGTTTTTTTCAGCAATCGTTTCACAAAATGCACGATCCCCCCCCCCCCCAAATCGTTTCACGAAATTTGCAGGGGTTTTTTTTCACGATTTTTTTTAAACGATCAGTGACAAAATTTGTTTTTATTTTCCGTGGCCATTTGTCGAACTTTCCTATATTTCTCAGCGACATATTGGCAAAATTTGTAATCTGCACTCTTCAAACAAACTTTGCTATGCGTTTCTGCGATCTTTTGATGAAATTTGCAATATTTTTCTTCGTTTATTGAAATTCACGCTTTTTTTTTCAGTGATCGTTTCACAAAATGCACAATTCCCCCCCCCCCCCCCCCCAAATCGTTTCATGAAATTTTTGGGGTTTTTTTTAACGATCACTGACAAAATATGTGTTTTTCTTTTCCGCAGCCATTTGACAAAATTCGTAATGTGCACTCTTTAGACAAACTTTGCTATGCGTTTCTGTGATCTTTTGATGAAATTTGCAATATTTGTTTTTTGTTCACTGAAATTCACGTTTTTTTTTCTGCGATCGTTTCACAAAATGCACAATTCCACCCCCGCCCCCCCAAAATCGTTTCATGAAATTTGCATTTTTTTTTCAACGATCAGTGACAAAATTTGTGTTTTTCTTTTCCTCGGCCATTTGTCGAAGTTCCTGATATTTCTCAGTGACAGATTGGCAGAATTGGCATATGCTTCTGCACTTTTTTGACGAAATTTGCCATGCATTTCCGCGATCTTTTGATGAAATTTGCAATATTTTTCTTCGATTGTTTACTGAAATTCGCGGGTTTTTTTTTCAGCAATCGTTTGATGAAATTCGCGTTTTTTTTTCACGATTTTTTTTTAAACAATCAGTGACAAAATTTGTTTTTCTTTTCCGTGGCCATTTGTCGAAGTTTCCGATATTTCTCAGCGACATATTGCCAAAATTTGTAATCTGCACTCTTTAGACAAATTTGCTATGCGTTTTTGTGATCTTTTGATGAAATTTGCAATATTTTTCTTCGTTTACTGAAATTCACGCTTTTTTTTTCAGTGATTGTTTCACAAAATGCACGATCCCCCCCCCCCCAAAACGTTTCATGAAATTTGTGGTGTTTTTTTAACGATCAGTGACAAAATTTGTGTTTTCCTTTCCGCGGCCATTTGACAAAATTCGTAATGTGCACTCTTTAGACAAACTTTGCTATGCGTTTCTGTGATCTTTTGATGAAATTTGCAATATTTTTCTTTGTTTACTGCAATTCACGTTTTTTTTTCTGCGATCGTTTCACAAAATGCACGATTCCCCCCCCCCTCCCCCCAAATCGTTCCATGAAATTTGCATTTTTTTTCAACGATCAGTGACAAAATTTGTGTTTTTCTTTTCCTCGGCCATTTGTCGAAGTTCCTGATATTTCTCAGTGACAGATTGGCAGAATTGGCATATGCTTCTCCACTTTTTTGACGAAATTTGCCATGCATTTCCGCGATCTTTTGATGAAATTTGCAATATTTTTCTTCGATTGTTTACTGAAATTCGCGGGTTTTTTTTTCAGCAATCGTTTGATGAAATTCGCTTTTTTTTTCACGATTTTTTTTTAAACAATCAGTGACAAAATTTGTTTTTCTTTTCCGTGGCCATTTGTCGAAGTTTCCGATATTTCTCAGCGACATATTGCCAAAATTTGTAATCTGCACTCTTTAGACAAATTTGCTATGCGTTTTTGTGATCTTTTGATGAAATTTGCAATATTTTTCTTCGTTTACTGAAATTCACGCTTTTTTTTTTCAGTGATTGTTTCACAAAATGCACGATCCCCCCCCCCAAAACGTTTCATGAAATTTGTGGTGTTTTTTTAACGATCAGTGACAAAATTTGTGTTTTCCCTTTCCGCGGCCATTTGACAAAATTCGTAATGTGCACTCTTTAGACAAACTTTGCTATGCGTTTCTGTGATCTTTTGATGAAATTTGCAATATTTTTCTTTGTTTACTGCAATTCACGTTTTTTTTTCTGCGATCGTTTCACAAAATGCACGATTCCCCCCCCCCCTCCCCCCAAATCGTTCCATGAAATTTGCATTTTTTTTCAATGATCAGTGACAAAATTTGTGTTTTTCTTTTCCTCAGCCATTTGTCGAAGTTCCTGATATTTCTCAGTGACAGATTGGCAGAATTGGCATATGCTTCTGCACTTTTTTGACGAAATTTGCCATGCATTTCCGCGATCTTTTGATGAAATTTGCAATATTTTTCATCGATTGTTTACTGAAATTCGCGGGGTTTTTTTTCAGCAATCGTTTGACGAAATTCGCGTTTTTTTTTTTCAACGATCAGTGACAAAATTTGTTTTTCTTTTCCGTGGCCATTTGTCGAAGTTTCCGATATTTCTCAGCGACATATTGGCAAAATGTGTAATCTGCTCTCTTTAGGCAAACTTTGCTATCCGTTTTTGCGATCTTTTGATGAAATTTGCAATATTTTTCTTTGTTTACTGAAATTCACGTTTTTTTTTCAGCGATCGTTTTCACAAAATGCACGATTCCCCCCCCCCCCCCCCAAATCGTTTCATGAAATTTGCATTTTTTTTTTCAACGATCAGTGACAAAATTTGTGTTTTCCTTTTCCGCGGCCATTTGACAAAATTCGTAATGTGCACTCTTTAGACAAACTTTGCTATGCGTTTCTGTGATCTTTTGATGAAATTTGCAATATTTTTCTTTGTTTACTGCGATTCACGTTTTTTTTTTCTGCGATCGTTTCACATAATGCACAATCCCCCCCTCCCCCCCCCCCTCAAATCGTTTCATGAAATTTGCATTTTTTTTTTTTCAACGATCAGTGACAAAATTTGTTTTTCTTTTCCGTGGCCATTTGTCGAAGTTTCCGATATTTCTCAGCGACATATTGGCAAAATTTGTAATCTGCTCTCTTTAGACAAACTTTGCTATGCGTTTTTGCGATCTTTTGATGAAATTTGCAATATTTTTCTTCGTTTACTGAAATTCACATTTTTTTTTCAGCGATCGTTTCACAAAATGCACGATTCCCCCCCCCCCCCCCAAATCGTTTCATGAAATTTGCATTTTTTTTTTTTCAACGATCAGTGACAAAATTTGTGTTTTTCTTTTCCGCGGCCATTTGTCGAAGTTCCCGATATTTCTCAGCGACAGATTGGCAAAATTGGCATATGCTTCTGCACTTTTTTGACGAAATTTGCCATGCATTTCCGTGATCTTTTGATGAAATTTGCAATTTTTTTTTCGATTGTTTACTGAAATTCGCGGGGGCTTTTTCAACAATCGTTTGACGAAATTCACGTTTTTTTTTTTCAACGATCTATGATGAAATTTGTTATTTTATTTATTTCTTTTTGGTGACTATTTGCCAAAGTTCCCGGTATTTCTCAGCGACAGATAGGCAAAATTCAGTGTGCGCTTCGGCACTCTTTTGTCAAAATTTGCTATACATTTCTGCGATTTTTTGATGAAATTTGCAATATTTTTTTTCGGTTGTTTACTGAAATTCGGGGCTTTTTGCAGCGATCGTTTCACAAAATGCATGATTTTTTCCCAAGATTGTTTGGCGAAATTTGCATTTTTTTTTTCAATTATCTGTGACGAGTTTTTTCTTTTTTTCTGCGAATATTTGTCGAAGTTCCCGATATTCCTGAGTGACAGATTGGCAAAATTCAACATGTGCTTCTGCGATCTTTTGATGAAATTTGTAATTTTTTTCTTCGATTGTTTCACAAAATTCATGATTATTTTTCCAAGATCGTTGGATGACATTCTTTTTTTTTCTAATGATCACTTCACAATTTTTTTCAACGATCTATGACAAAATTTGTGACAATTTATTGCATGTTATGTGTTCACCGTTCATGGGTGTCTAAAAATGTAGGCAACAATTTTAACAGGAAGATAGACTATAAATAACGAACACTCAAAATTTTCGCTTTATTGAATTATGCCTAAACTTTATACTGCACTTTCAATGTGAAAACATTCAATAAAGTATAACATATGTTTTCATTAGGATGAGAAAATATTAACAAAAGAATAAGAACTGAGTGAAAAATCCTTGAGTTCATGAAATACTTAATATGGTGTGCATTTTGTGATATATTAGGAGTTTTATAACAATCGCATGTGAATGGACTCTTAATCGCTCAAGAACAGAAATTATTTACTTCATAAAAAGTTCAAGAAACACGTTCCATGCTTGGGCGACTATGCATATGTAAATTGCCATTAACACGAAGAACGAATACAATTGAAATTAACTTACGTGAATGATAACACTTTAAAATTTTAAAGAAGGTGGGAGAGTTGAATTTCGAGTTTGGAAGGCGGGTGACGATAATTGTCCTTACAACTGTAGCGTTTTCTTCGATGAGTATCCTTTATATGTTGTTTTCTGACAGAGGTCGTTTTAAAGCTTTTGGCCTGTACATTACTAAGCACTCACTCCTCTCCTCTTAACTAATTTTTTCATCAGTAGAGGGTGTTTTAAAGTTTTAATTTGTTCATGACTATGGCATACAATTTTACAAAAATTTATGAATAAAATTTGCATAACATCTCAACAATTTCTAACTGCTTCTCCCCCATTTTCACACTGTGAGCGGGTACGTATTTCAGACAAAATAGAGTTACATATAAAATCATATAAATTAAAGGTTTCTTTATAAATATTACCACGGACCCGGGCAACGCCGGGCGGGTCAGCTAGTTATATATACTTTCAGATTAAAGGTTGACTGTAAACATAAGATTTGCTCAGACCTAGGAAGTGGTAGCCAAGGGGTTGCTCTTCCGTCTGCATCAAGAGACGAGGGGGTCAGTGAGGGAGTGGGTTTTTGCGATACGGGGGTTTCAATTATGTAAATATTCTTAAAATTAATTCTATCATATTCTGGTAAAATAGTTTTAAGGATATTTACCAAATTTGAAACAGGCAAATCTTAAGCGCAGTAGGGTTAAGGGGTGGAAAAACAATAACTTTTGAACTTAGAATTTTAAATTTCTTTTCTTTTACTTTAAATTAATGTGCACGCATAACTATATTTATATTGATAATACGGTGCCCTTTATATGCTATTAAAATATAATGACTATTATATATACTATCAGATTAAAGGTTGACTGTAATAAAGGTTGACTGACGCGATTTCTTCGACGAATCGCAAGATCGTGAGATAAATCAAACTTTCGTGACATTAATCAAAACTTTCGTGAGATTAATCAAATTTCGTGAGACTAAAACGTTCGTGAGATTACTTAAACGATCTGGAGATTACTCAAACTTTCGGGAGATGCTCTAACGTTCTTGCTCCGCACGATTCATATTATTGTCCATGTACTACTTCAATCAGAATTGCGGCAATCGCGACTTCCACGTGTGAAATATACATGGTAAACAAACTGTTGTTTTGTATCGAGAATTGCAAGGTTGATTTTCGGTAGAATATGCGTCATGCGGAAGAAATATTCTTCGCTCATTTAAGAAATCGCGAATGTAAGTTAATATTAATTTGGTAAATTAATTCATAAATATTAATTCAAGAAATAAAAGTAAGGTATGTCTGTATAAATTAGTATAGTTAAATTAACGTTAATAAAATGTAAATTAAATGAAACTTTAAACTAAGATGAATTTGAATATGATTTTACGTAAGGAAAAGAAAATTAAGTAAAGAAAGTTTTAAATTAAAGTAAAAATGAAGGAAAAGCAAATCTATGTAAAATAACATAATAAGGGAAAATAACAAATCTATGTAAAATAGCAAATGTAAAAAAACAAATCTATGTAAAAAATGTATGTAATCTATCTGAAATCTATATGTAATCTATGTAATCTATGTGAATATAAAAAATCTATGTGAATCTAAATGTAATGTGATCTAAAAAAAATGATGAAAATCTATGTGAATCTAAATGTAATGTGATCTAAAAAAAATGATGAAAATCTATGTGAATCTAAATGTGAAAAAACTGTGAATCTAAAAAATGTATGTAATCTATGTGAAATCTATATAAATCTATGTAATCTATGTAAAAAAACAAATCTATGTAAAATAACAAAATAAAGGAAATGATATCGCAATTTCTTCGATGAATCGCAAGGTCGTGACATAAATCAAACTTTCGTGACATTAATCAAAACTTTCGTGAGATTAATCAAACTTTCGTGAGATTAATCAAACTTTCGTGAGAGTAAAACGTTCGTGATATTACTTAACAATCTGGAGATTATTCAAACGTTCGGGAGATGCTCTAACGTTCTTGCTCCGCACGATTCATACTATTGTCCATGTACTACTTCAATCAGAGTTGCGGCAATCCCGACTTCCACATGCGAAATATACGTGGTAAACAAACTGTTGTGTTGTATGGAGAATTGCAAGGATGATTTTCGGTAGAATATGCGTCATGCGAAAGATATATTCTTCGCTCCCTTAAGAAATCGCGAATGTAAGTTAATATTAATTTGGTAAATTAATTCATAAATATTAACTCAAGAAATAAAAGTAAGGTATGTCTGTATAAATTAGTATAGTTAAATTAACGTTTATAAAATGTAAATTAAATGAAACTTTAAACTAAAATGAATTTGAATATGATTTTACGTAAGGAAAAGAAATTTAAGTAAAAAAAGTTTTAAATTAAAGTAAAAAAGAAGGAAAAACAAATCTATGTAAAATAACATAATAATGGAAAATAACAAATCTATGTAAAATAGCAAATGTAAAAAAACAAATCTATGTAAAAAATATATGTAATCTATGTGAAATCTATGTAATCTATGTGAAATCTATGTAATCTATGTAATCTATGTGAATCTAAAAAATCTATGTGAATCTAAATGTGATGTGATCTAAAAAAATGATAAAAATCTATGGGAAACTAAATGTGAAAAAAATGTGAATCTTAAAAATGTATGTAATCTATGTAAAAAAAAAATCTATGTAAAATAACAAAATAAGGAAAATGATATCGCGATTTCTTCGATGAATCGCAAGATCGTGAGATAAATCACACTTTCGTGACATTAATCAAAACTTTCGTGAGATTTATCAAACTTTCGTGAGACTAAAACGTTCGTGAGATTACTTAAATGATCTGGAGATTACTCAAACGTTCGGGAGATGCTCTATCGTTCTTGCTCCGCACGATTCATATTATTGTCCATGTACTACTTCAATCAGAGTTGCGGCAATCGCGACTTCCACGTGCGAAATATACATGGTAAACAAACTGTTGTTTTGTATCGAGAAATGCAAGGTTGATTTTCGGTAGAATATGCGTCATGCGGAAGAAATATTTGTCACTCCCTTAAGAAATCGCGAATGTAAGTTAATATTTGGTAAATTAATTCATAAATATTAATTCAAGAAATAAAAGTAAGGTATGTCTGTATAAATTAGTATAGTTAAATTAACGTTAATAAAATGTAAATTAAATGAAACTTTAAACTAAGATGAATTTGAATATGATTTTACGTAAGGAAAAGAAATTTAAGTAAAGAAAGTTTTAAAATAAAGTAAAAAAGAAGGAAAAACAAATCTATGTAAAATTACATAATAAGGGAAAATAACAAATCTATGTAAAATAACAAATGTAAAAAAACAAATCTATGTAAAATATGTATGTAATCTATGTGAAATCTATGTAATTTATGTAATCTATGTAATCTATGTAAAAAAATCTATGTAATCTATGTGAATCTAAAAAATCTATGTGAATCTAAATGTAATGTGATCTAAAAAAATGATGAAAATCTATGTGAATCTAAATGTGAAAAAATGTGAATCTAAAAAATCTATGTAATCTATGTGAAATCTATATAAATCTATGTAATTTATGTAAAAAAACAAATCTATGTAAAATAACAAAATAAGGGAAATGATATCGCGATTTCTTCGATGAATCGCAAGATCGTGAGATAAATCAAACTTTCGTGACATTAATCAAAACTTTCGTGAGATTAATCAAACATTCGTGAGATTAAAACGTTAGTGAGATTACTTAAACGATCTGGAGATTACGCAAACTTTCGGGAGGTGCTCTAACGTTCTTGCTCCGCACGATTCATATTATTGTCCATGTACTACTTCAATCAGAGTTGCGGCAATCGCGACTTTCACGTGCGAAATATATATGGTAAACAAACTGTTGTTTTGTATCGAGAATTGCAAGGTTGATTTTCGGTGGAATATGCGTCATGCGGAAGAAATATTTGTCGCTCCCTTAAGAAATCGCGAATGTAAGTTAATATTAATTTGGTAAATTAATTCATAAATATTAATTCAAGAAATAAAAGTAAGGTATGTCTGTATAAATTAGTATAGTTAAATTAACGTTAATAAAATGTAAATTAAATGAAACTTTAAACTAAGATGAATTTGAATATGATTTTACGTAAGGAAAAGAAAATTAAGTAAAGAAAGTTTTAAATTAAAGTAAAAAAGAACGAAAAACAAATCTATGTAAAATAACATAATAAGCGAAAATAACAAATCTATGTAAAATAACAAATGTAAAAAAACAAATCTATGTAAAAAAGTCCTTCCGGCCAGTGTTGTATTTTCTGACTCAAATTCCAAACTCTTTGGTGCGAAGTAAAAAGGACAAGCTGTGTGAACTAAAGTGACCCATTTTTTGTTTACGATTTAATTTTTATGTCATTTGTTGTTCCATGAAATGTACGAATTTAAAAATTGAAGATGTTAAAAGATAGTATGTGTACCGTTTTTAGTGTTAGTTTTGTCTATTAAATGTTTTGTTTCGTACAACAGTGTTTATATTCTTCGAAGTAAATACCTTAACGAGATCAGCCACAATAAAGGCGTAGAATTCACGACTCAGGTGAGAAAGTTCTAGATTTATAAGATACTTTTATATTTTTTTGCCAGTGCCGGGAGGAAGAGGTAGCTTTCAAATTCCTTATATTAAAAAAGCCAACTTATATTATTCAAACACACGAAGTTCAATTTAGTGGAAACCGAATATAGGAGATTCAATACTAATTTTTATCAATATTAAATCATTGTGAATGAGAATTTCGCGAAATTTTTCAGCTTTATCCAAGCTGCTTTTATTTAAAGTAACTTATATTTGGCTGAGATGTTGATGTATACTATCCACATGCCTTCTTACATGTAAATAAAAATCTTACATGTAAAACAATTTCTAATTTTTTTGCACCTCACTTTAAATATATATATATTTTTTATTTGATGGCCGACATTTTGCCATAAGCTGGCTGATGAAGCTGGCCAGCGAACTTGGTCGAGATATTGATGTATACTATCCACATGCCTTCTTACATCGAAATAGGCGAATACGTGTGTTATCGCGTGACAAATACAAGATCGTTTCAAAATATTAAGCATACTAGAAATTCAAAGTGCTATAACTCAACCATTTTTTAAGATATAAACAAAAGAACAAATTTTCAGAAACAAAATCTGCTCCGGAATCTTTGTATCAAGGCCAAACACATAAAAAAATCTTTTTCATTTTCCAATTTTTTAATACCTCATTTTAAATTTTAAATTTAATTTTTTTTAAATGGCAACCCTTTTGAAACAAGATGGCGAACGAAGCTGGCCAACAAACTCGGTCGAGACATTGGTATGTACTATGTACAGACCAAGTAACATCCAAATCGGTTGATAAATACGCTTGTTATCGCGTGACAAAACCAGGTCGTTTTAAAATATCAGCCACAATAGAAATTCAAAATGCTATAACTCAAAGAACAAAAAAACTTCTTAAAACACCATCAAAAATTATTAAATGCGCTAGGCCTTTCGAAAGATCTGAGTCTTTCTTCGTCAGGCGCAAAGAAGACGTCCTTCTACTATGAAAGCAGCAGGAAGACTGAAATGAGAGATAAGGGAAAGGAAACAAGCTGAAGAAACAGCCAATAGGAAGTTAGAAATGAACAGCCAATAGGAAAGTAGAAGACAACAGCGAATCACAAAAGAGTATAATCAAAACAAAAGAACACAGAGTAGGAGGGGCAAAAATTGGGAGGGGGGGAAAAACAGATAATTAAAAATGGGAACACATGAAAATAAATAAATAAATAAAATATAAAAAAAACAGACTAATATTAATTAATACAAAAATAAATTAAATGGTAGTACTGAAAAGGTTTTTCCAAGCTGCAGAGAGCATTGTGGAATCAGATTTATCATTAACAATGACATCACGATTAAGATAAATAGCAAGATTTTCAAGGAAGTCCAATTCAGAGATACTATTGGCATTAGAGATAATTTTAGCATTTTGAAAATTAAAACTATGGCCAGAATCCCAAGAGTGCTTGGCAATAGAAGATTTAGAAAAATCTTGATTGATTACTTATTGAGAGTGTTCTTTTAAGCGGATTTCGAGATTTCTTTTAGTTTGACCAATATAAGATAAATCACAACCATTACAAGGAACTTTATAAATTCCCCATTTACGAAGATCAGGAACAGGAGATTTAGTGGAGGGGAATCTGAATTTATTGACAGGTTTAAAGATAATGTTAAAATTGAAACGACGTAAAACTTTAGCTAACTTGAAACATAAAGGAGGATAAAAGGGGAGGACAACCAAATTATCAGGTTTGCTTTTGACAGATTTGGAAAGAGTAGATTTATTAGATGGTCTATTGAATTTCTTCACAGCATTATTGATAACAGAAGGATTAAAACCTCTTTTGACAGCAACAGTTTTTAAGTAATTAAGTTCTTCCTTAAGAGATAATGAATCGGAACAAATTTTGAGAGCACGATTTACATACGTGTAAAAAACACCGATTTTTTGGTTTACAGGATGATTTGAGAGAGCATGAGGTGGGTTAGAAACAGAAAAAGGTTTTCTATAAACACAAGTTTTGAAAGAAGAATCACATTTGGTAACTAAAACATCGAGGAAAGGAAGTTTATTACAATTTTCTAATTCAAAAGTAAACTGAATATGTGGGTCGATAGAATTGACAGTATGAAGAATGGTAGAAATATCAAAAGGATTATCAACTAAAACAAAAGTTCTTGCTTGTATATCTTGTATATCTTGCTCCTATAAAACTTTTTTAATAGAACGATTTTGACCAACTTTAACATTAAATATCTCTTAAAATAAGTGTTCGATTTAAAAACTGTCTGCATCAGCGTGTTTATAAAACATTTCTTTGTAATATCACCGATTTTCGTATTTTTGTATGCAGTAGTTTCTTAATATTAACGAAGAAAGACCCTGCGTCACAAAAAATTCAAAACCGGAGGCGGCGGCAGTGACAGCATTAGTTACTTTTTTTTTAGAATAGAGAGAAACGTAAGAAAATCATGCATAGAAACATTGTTTACATTTCTTCCGTCCTTCCTACGCCCACTTCTGGTATTTGACTCATTACTTTCTGTTTGTTAAATTGCCCAACCGTCTCTTCTAGTAATCGTAAGAATAAAATTAAAACAGATTTGGAATTGAAAAATATTGCACTTTAAAAAAGTCGAAAATTGTTACCGAAAACGGCCATTTTAATGCAGGCAAATAGCTTTAGAAGCACATTAGCATCAAAACTTAAATAATTGTTAATAAGACTCTTCAGATTTTAAAGTGTGAGACATTGCAAAGTAGCGGCGGTCATCAAAAGACCATATCTTCATTCGAGAAAAATGAAGAAGTTTTTTGAGAGGTGGTGAGATAATATTTTGAAGTGTGGCCGTGGGTTTTAGTCATGTGATGTGTTCACTGCAGGGAAAGTTTAGTGGGAGAGAAATGGTCAGATATTCAACGCTCTAACATGTTGATCACCTATTATTTGTAGAATACATATCACCTTTTACTATTCCTCGGTTAAAGAGATTTCCTGCCGATAACAGTCTTGAACTAGTAATCTAATTAGTATGAATTACAGTGGCCTAACTAATATCATAATAACATCAATAGGTGATTACTACCCTACTGCCGATAATTGGGATAGTCGGCCGATGTTAATCAGATATCTTTAGCTGTTTCGGTACTAACATCAAGTGCACGGTGTGATTTAATATAAGCAGATAATTTACAAACTGATGAAATTTTAAAAAATATATAACTACATTAAAAATCAATATACAGTCGCATCCGGTTAAGACGCCCACGGTTAATACGCGATTCCATTTAACAAGCGAATTTTTTCCGGTCACTTGAACATCGCTCATAAGGCTAATGCAAAAATATCACTATAATAATACGCGATCCCCCTTAATACGCAATAAATTTTCGGTCTTATGAGGCAAAAAATCACGCTATAGACGTGAATTTATAGATCAAGATAACAATTTCCTCTGTCTTCTCCAGTACTGCCAACTTAACGGATTTTTTTATTCAGTTAAAAACCACAGTTTCCGATTAGTAATATTTGCTTCATTTAAGAATAAATATATTAAGGAAAACAATACTAATCGTAAATAGTGGTAGATAATTGAATAGAAAAAAATGGTAAATTTGCAACAATGGAATTCTTCTTTGATCCGGCGCCCTCAAATTTTTTATTTGCCGCTTCGTGTATGTTTACTATAGAAGAGAGAGAGAGACAAATTCAGGATACTGATAGGCTTCATAAAAATTATTATGATTAGAGATGATTATAACTATTGTGTTAGTAAGATTTTAAATGTACGTTATATCACCGTTGTGTTTTATAATACATGTTACGGGCAAAAAAATGTAAACACGTAAAGATTAAACAAATACGACTGCGGTTGTATAATTCTTTTATATTTCCTATATTTTATTTACCTTTTGCCAATATTTTTTTCTTTATGCTAAATTAATTAGTGCTGCAGGAATATAATTTTGTTGTTTTGTTTTTGGTAGAAACATATTAATCGTCAATAAAGTCATGTTTTAATCTATATTTATTTTCAGTTATTATTCTGGTCGATCTTATAAAAAAAAATTAACCAACTAAAGTTGAATACAGTTAAATATTAATTTAAATATATGCAAAAGACACAATTTTTGACAATAAACACATAAATGTAAGCTGTAAAGTTCATTTTCCTGGTTAAATATGTACATACATGCAATTTCAGCAACATTATGCAAATCACGTTTAATACGCGATCCTGCTTAATACGCGAATTTTTTCCACTCACTTAAAAAGCGTCTTAACCGAATTCAATTGTATTTCAATCAAATGTCAACTATAACCTTTAGCTATGTTCTGATTTATAGATGTGTTAAGATTTAACATTAAAAGAAAAATTTTATCTTATAGGCTTTGATTACTGTGTTGAAGTATTACTTTGAATAATTTTTAAAGAGCTGAAAATATTCCACACTACTTCAATTGTCAGGTCATGTATCACATGTTTAGATATAATCTTCCCCTTTAAACGATTTTAATGGCACCATAAATCGTAAATTATCTTTTGAGTTCTCCCAAAGAATAAAAAAGTTGTAAATCGTAAAAGTGTTGCTGGCGATCGATAACTGAATCGATGGACTGGTCACCGAAATGTTATTCAAGATCTTTAATTGATTTACATTTAAAGAAAATTTATTAAGAAATCGTGTCATATGTAATGCTCTTTATTCCATTACCTTTATGGCATAGTGTATAAAATATTTAAGTAAATAAATAAAGTTTTAATTTGCTATAATCTAGAGCAGTGTTTCTCATTTTGTTTCTTAAATCTCGTGGCACATTAAAAATGTAAAAATTAAAACTTGTGAAAGCCAAGTATATATTGTTTAAAATTATTTTATAACACAAAAAAGGTACACCATCTTAGATAAACAAAGTTAAATTTTTGGTATAATTTGTAATTATACATAACAACAACAACAACAACAATAATAATAATTATTAGTATTAGTATTAGTATTATTTAATATGTTGTGTATAAGATAGGATTTTTTATTAAAGATACTTTAGTAGTAGAAAAGGATCTAGCCGAAATTTAATTTCTCTATAAACATTAGTTGTTGCAGAAAAGCTTATTGTTTTTGAATGCGATTGACCTTTATTGAGAGCTGATAATACATATTTTTAATAATTATAAATTTGCTAAAGAGGGAAAACCAATAGATTTAATATGTTTTATTATTTTAATAGCAGTTATAATAAAAAATCTGAGATTCTTCATTAAGCCCTTCTCAACCATTACACAATTTTTAATCTTTTAGCATTAGTATTTTCAATTAGAAAAACTTTCACTAATTTAATTCGAGAAATTCTGTGATTAAATAAGGCGAAATTTACTATTAAAAATTACTTTTAGGGAAAATTGGGGATTGTCGGCACATTATTAGTCACTTATAAATGACGTTTAAGTAAGGAGCTTGAAATATGCACACTGTGAAAGATATTTGGGAGAAATAAGATGCTAGATGGCATTATCGAGTTAACTGTAAAATTTTTCGTTGCATTTTATAGTATACTAGGGGGCTCTGCCCCTGCAAGCTACGCTCGCCAAACCCCGTTCAGACACCGCAGAATCTAAAAACACGCTAATCTGATCGATTTTAAAAATATTATAGAAGATTGAATTATACTGAAAAAGCTGTGCAGATCTCCCTGTAAACGGGTTTCCATTCAATTTCCTTTGATTTAAAAAAATTAAGGCCGAATCAGTTGTTGTTAAGACATCCAATGGTTGTTTTCGTGTTTGATTAAAGAGGATCAGTTAAACATTTGAAAAGAAGCTAAAATAAAATGAATTAAGTGTACAGAGTCTTTGTCGCCCGGTATTTTAAAACAATTTCTATAACAATAGCCTAAGTCATGTGACTATCATCAACAGTTCCGGGCGAACCACTTCGCTTTTTATATTCCTGGTGCCATTTTGGTACTTTAATGTTAGCCAGGTACAGGTGATAAGTCGCCAAATATTATTCTGTCGCCATCATTTCATATATATTATAATAGTCCAAGTCATGTAACTGCCATAAAAAAATACACTCTGATCCCTTCGCTTTTCATATGAAAGTTTGGCCCAGATATCATATACGGCTCCATATTGGCGCGATTTTTTCCGACGCTAATTTGGGGAAAACATCAACAGCATAAACAACAACATCCGGCTTACCAAATCAAGCAAAATAACGATACTATTGCGCCTGTTAAGTACCCGTTGCGTATATGACATTGGCGTCAGAAAAAAATAATCGTTTGTTACATCATTTAATATTTGGCCAGATGTCATATACGCACCGAATTTTGCGTGATTTTTTTAACGAAAATTTGGCGAAAACCTCGTTTTCGAATACCAGTTACATATGTATTTTTGGTACGACTTAGTTATCCCGTCGACCAAAAATCTATCACCAAACTATAAGATTAAATGCCAATAATGGTTGATCGTAAATGTCACATTCACTTGACTTTGAGCAAGTTACACGTCTTTACGTCATCAAGTGATTTTTATTTCGACGTTTTATTTGTATATTTATTAATGTTATACTGTTTTCTTTGTTCTTTCGTTATTTAAAATAAAAATTATGTCAATTAGTATAATTTGGCGAGTGGTTTGGCGATTTATATATTTTGGCGAAATGGGTGGACGAAATAACACCGTATTTTTTAATTATTTTCTATCTATATTATAAAGGACAAACATATCTGTGCGTAACGCATACGTCATTCTGCGAATGGCAACACTCTGAAATTTGAAATGAAATTTCGGTATTGCAATTTTCGCAACTGCAAATTTTTAAACTTCTAAACATCGCACAGTTTCAAATTTTACACCGTCGTACAGGGAAAAAAAATGTACGTTTAAATGCAATTTGTTTGAAAGCTCTATCTCAATTTATTTTTGAGATATTAATTTTTTTATAATTTTTAATACCAATTTTGTAATTGTGGCAACTGAAGTACTACGTTTCTATTAAATGTAAAGGGAAAATAGTCATGGTTTATTTATTTTTATTGATTATATCTTTATTGATGCCATTTTCACATTACAAATAAAAGTATCTTTTTTCTAATTTTTGAACAGAGAATGACGTCAGCCATTAAAAAAAACACGCATTCTTCTTCATAAATCAAAAGATTGAAGACGATATTTCAATATTTTTACATTACGCTGATACTGAATTTGAGACGCTAAGCAAAATGATTCAGTGAGCAAAAATGATGTCATATTTAAAACAAAACAATCATTTTCTTTGATAACACTAAATATTTGACCAATACTAAATGGCCAATACTATGGCAACTAAAGGCAAATTTCTGAATGTAAATTTCCGCGGGTATTGAGATTAGAACTTAAAGTTTGTGCGAATGTTCACATGAAAAGTTGTATCGGACAAACGTGACTTTAAGCTATGAAATACATTCATTAATAAAGTATTGCGCGTTAAAATATTTTTAAATTGTGAATTTGAGTGGTGCGTATGTAAATTTTGAGAATGTGAAAATAACATATATAGATTTTATGGGAGAAAATTTTATAATGTGACAAAGCGAAATCCTTTTTAGTGATTTTTCATCCCGTAAAATCAAACTTAAGAGCCTCAATCGATAACTTCAACATAATTACTCAACTTGATTACGTATTCTAAAACAGTTTAATTTTTCAATAACTTAAGCAGTTGAAGTTTGTGGAAATAATATTTTGGTAATTTTAGGTTAAAAACATTATTTGTTTCAAGAGTTAGGCAACCAATTCAAGATGAATTTTTTATTGTAAATATTTTGGTAGGTTTATTATAAATTCGATCTAACAGTTCCATTCTAAACATTTTAATTCGTCGAATTTCGACGGGTTCCAACTTGTTATTTTTAAAGGAAAATAACCAAAAAAATAATTAACTATAGAACAAAACAATTTATGTAATTAAAAAAAAGAAAATAAAGTAAATAAACATTTATTATTAAATAAACAACAATAGCCGAGTTACCATGTCAACCAAAATAATGCCATTTTGGCGCCAATTAGGTAACCCGGTGCGTATATGACATCTGTGCCTAAAAGCGCACGAAGTACATTTATATAAAGGAATTATTTAGTACAATCAGATTTTAAATCAACTTAAGCCGGA
Source organism: Maratus speciosus (assembly GCA_963932465.1). Taxonomy (NCBI): domain Eukaryota; kingdom Metazoa; phylum Arthropoda; class Arachnida; order Araneae; family Salticidae; genus Maratus; species Maratus speciosus. The sequence continues at coordinate 342,350,889 of OZ010798.1, read as the reverse complement.
ATACCATCAATATAACTACAGCTGCAAACTTTTACGATATTTTCCTATTTCATACTGTTTCTGAACGGAAAAAATGCATTTTTTTATTTAAATTTCCGCGAAAAAATAAAATTGATTTTTATTGTTCAAAAAGAATGGTAAGATATAAAAACGTAAAAGCTGCGTATCAGGTCGTCAAGGATGAAGTTTGAAGAAAAAAAGGCAGAGTTATTTGATAACTTACAAATATAAGCAATTATTTTATTCCAACTTAAGGAATGATTTTATCCAAATTTCAACGATAATTATAGGCACTCTGAGATGGGTCAGACTCTAAGTTTTACCTCTAATTCGTCATTATTGACATTGATTCTGGGCGACCGCGTGGCTCATTTTTTAAGTCAGAGTTAGCTGTGCGACTTTTGTTGACCAGTTGATACTATCTGTTGCATAGTAACACTACAACTAAATATACTATTATTAAGTTTCGCCCTGCCTGCGATGTTGTAGTTCCACGTAAGAACTCATTTTTCATAATAGTGCGAATTTCCGACATTCCATTTTCAACAAAATTAATTTTGAAAACAAGTTTTTAATATTTTTTAGAGCTTTCAACGAATTTTTTACCAGGAGAGATGTGTAACTTTCCAATACACACATAAAAATAAAGTAAAAAAAAAAAAAAAACCTTGAGCGGTAAAATATTAAGCCAATGTCAATTAATAAGCTGTTAAATTTGGCAACATTATTAACTATAAATTTCATCCTGGACTCGAACAATAAATATCAGTTATATTACATTTGCACATTTGATATGTAGTGATGTTGAAGTAAATTTGTATCTCGTATTTATAGATTACATATTAAGAATACGAATTCTACTAATGTTAACCCCTTGGGGACGAGCGACACGTATACGTGCCGCATGAAGCGCGCAGAATCCTTGTTTTTCCTCACCAGTAAAATTTTACTGTAAAATTTGCATTATTTAATCGGCGCATTTTCTCGATTCAAGAAGACCCAAATTTCTGTTTTTAAAAAACGGTGACAAAAGATTACAAATTTCGTAAAAGGCTCCCGTCCTGAAGGGGTTAAAGAGCTGAAAATATACTCTATAGTTTCTGGTAGGAGTTATTTTCTTCCACTTTTAAGCGAAATATAACATTTTAAGCTATATTAATGGCTTAGTAAATTATAATTTACATTAAAGTGATTCAAAGGAGTTCAAAATAGTTGCAAATTTTCTCTCTTTGCGCAGTATTACTAGTGATCGATGATTTAATCGATTGATATGTAGTCCTAAGGGATTAATACACGTACTTAAGATCATTATTTAATTCACATTTAAATGAACAATACAAAGTGATTATTTCTACAAGGGGACCAACAAACATGGTGATCACAGATATTGATCACTTTAAAAAATATTGTAGCGTTCATACCCCTAAATATGGTGGTGAAAGTTTTTCTTTTATTGGGAATTAGATTTTGAGAAAATGGAGGTCAAAGTTCGACATACGTTAAAAATAACTATTGATTTACACTATTCATCGCGGTTTTGGCGGCAGCAACGTAACGTGCTCGCACGCCTGCCCCTGGATTAACGTTAGATCCTTTCTTATGACTTTTTTCAATACATTTTATATTTTTGATAATTTAAAACATTTAACTAATAGTTATGAATTGCTGGTGCTTTCAAATTTTTCATGATTTCCGCAAAAATATACAATCACGTTTTTTTAATGAAAATATATACTTTATACAAAGTCGAAAATTATACTACTTTATGTAGGTAAAATAAGTTTTTACAGTAACAAATTATGGCCATTCACAAGAATTTGGGTAGAAATTCGTTTTCTACTAGAATTAAAGAACCGATGAGTCACCAAAAATAAAGTTGTTTATGCAGTGTTTTTTTTTTTCTCTTTTTTGAGGGAGCTGCAAAAAAAGAATTTTAACTCGAGAAAATTCAACTTTTTTTAATTAGGACAAGTGGGGGTATTGTTCATAAAATCTGCCTAACTTTATAACGAATAATTGTATTAATTTGCGGATGGTGTCATTCGATTCAAAATTTAACTAGTCGGATGTACCAATCCGAAAACTTTCTTCTATCTCATACATGTTAATACTTCAAAATTCGCTATCACACTGCCAAAATTAAATGGCAATCTATGCATCCCATGAGGATTCTAACGATATGAAATTCCTTGCATTAGTTCTTGAGATATGACTATCGCTGAAATCGTCTAAATTCAGCAAAATGCTGCCTAGCAGCGCCACCTATTGGGTGATTTATACCAAATCCTAAACAGCAACAATTTATGTCAACGTCTGACTGAATCTGAAGTTTGGAGAAAATCCGAAAAAAATAGAGCAATAGCGAAAATCGTGAAAATTTCTGCATAGCAGCGCCACCGATTGGGTGATTAACACCAAAACCTAATTAACAACAACTTGTGTCAACATACAACTAAATCTGAAGTTAGATGAAAATTGGTCCATTAGTTCTATTGATAGAGCTACTGAGGCAATCGTGGAAAAGGCAGCAGAGAAGCGCCACCTGTTGGGCGATTTACACCAACACCTAATTAGTAGCAAGTCATATCAAGGACTAACTTAATCTGAAGTTTGATGAAAATCCGTGCGTTAGTTCTTAAGATAGAGCTATTGGGGAAATCGTGTAGATCCTGCAAAATTTATCATAACAGCGCCACCTGTTGGGCGATTTACACCAAAACGTAATCATCATCAATTCATATCAAGGACTAACTAAATCTGAAGTTTGATCAAAATCCGTGCATTAGTTCTTGAGATAGAGCTATTGCGAAAATCGTGAAAAATGCAGCATTGCAGCGCCACCTGTTGAGCGATTTACACCAAAAACTAATCAGCATCAACTTGTATTAGGCACTAACTGAATATCAATTTTTATTAAATTCCGTGCATTAGTTCTTGAGATAGAGCGCCCACAAAATTTGTGTCACATACACACAGACAGACAGACAGACAGAGAGACAGACAGACAGACTCACAGAGTCACAGACAGACATTTTGTAAAAACACGTTTTTTGGAATCTCTGACCCCTAAAACGTGTAAATCCGTCGAAAACCGGAATTCGAAAATTTTCATGAATCCAATACTTTCTTCTTGTAAAGATAGAAGAAAGTAAAAATACATAATAAACGATATCAACACTTGATAAAATTAAGAAAAAGTTCAATTCCCCCTCCCTCCCCCTAGAAATAAAATGCCCCCTTTGCCCTCCAAAATCACGATAAAGCAACTTTATTTTTTGGGGACTCATCGGATCGTCATTTCTATTGCCAAAACGAAATTCTCTCTAAATTTATTTATTGCTCTCAAGATTTAATATAGGCACTAAAGGAATTAATTAATTCAATTGTAAATAAATAATGTTGACATATTCATGATGGTTTGTTTTCATCTTTTAAACAGAAAACTCCGCCTTTAAGGTTTACTACCTGCGTGTTACTATAATTAACAGAAATCTTTCCTGTGTTTGTATTAATATTGTAAATAAATTTATAAAATAATCGTATATTTCATAATCGAAGTATTTTCGATAACTATGAGTATTATGTATGCTTTTGATGCGTAATGTAGCATTTTAACTGTAAAAGTATTATCCGTGAATAGGGTTAAGACATCCAAAAGATGTGCATTCGAGTCAGCCGTTACGAGTGTGATGAGAAATCTTCTCCTAAGTATTACCCTTTTAGATGATATATAAAGAAAATAAATTTTGATTTGCAATACAAAATTTTATACAGGCAGTGTTCGGATAACACTGCAAAAATTTGAATATCTAGAATTCTCAATATTCAGAATACATGAAAAGGTCCAAATAACTATATGTATAAAGCACATAGTTTTCTAGATAAATGGAAAAGAAAAAAGGCCTGCAATTTCCGCGTCCATCGTCAGAGAATATGAGTATTATTAATCGCTGTTCCATTTATACAAATACCTCAATTCGTTCTCTGACATTGGCCAAGGAAATTACAGGCCAAATGTATTAAGAAATTTGGAATAAAATGTATATTTTTAACTTGTAACATCTATATTATTACTATTATTATTGCCACATTTCAATTAAAATGCCGAGTTTTTTAAAGTTTATAGGGTATATTTTGTGTTTTATTAATTTAAAATTTGGCAATATTTCCACATCGAGAGCTTCTAATGTTTTTAGCGGAAGAATTTCAAGGCCCTCTTATTTATTTATAAAACGAATGTCTTAGTTCTTCTTGTTAAACTTTAGTTTTCCTCTAGGTATTAATGTTGCAAGAAATGTTATTTCGTTATTTTCATTTAATATATTAGAAATAGGAGTTCAGTTAACACTTAAAGTGCTACAATATATTACACTGCTTCAAATAACCGATAATGACTAGTAATTTCGGATGTAATAAAACGCTTTTAAAGGTTTTAGTGAATGAATAAATCTCAAGTCATCTTTTAAAGTACCCCAAACGACTTCAAAGAGTTCTAAAGTCTCTTTATGCAATATTACTGTTGATAGATGGTTCTATCGACTGTTTTGGGATCCTAAAAGATTATTACAGGTACTCAAGTTTATTAATGAAACTTAGTTTTAATTGTACATAATTAATTGTATATAGTAAAAAAAATATCATCGACTAAATTTATATAAGTGAAAAAATTTAAATTGTTATGCTGTTTACTAACGGTCTTACAAAAGTCTAAAGTGTTTTTAAGAAAAATTTTGCAAATTTTCCACATAGGGTACTTCTAATGTTCTTAGCGGAAGAATTTAGAGAACCTCCCACTTATAATACTCATAAAAAGAATGTATTAGTTGTTCTAATTTTAATCTCAGCTATGTTCCCATTTTTCTATCCTATAATAGGTAGTAAAGTTGTAAGAAATGTTGTCTCGTTGAGCTAAAATATATTACACTGCTTCAAATAGCCCATAGACTCGTAATTTCGGATGTTATAAAACACTTTTTAAAGTTTTAGTGACTGAATAAATCTCAAGTCACCTTTTAAAGTACTACCCCAAACGAGCTTTAAGAGGTCTAACGTTTATTCATGCAATATTGCTGCCTATCGATGAGTCTATCGATTGTTTTGGGGCCCTGATTACAGATACACAAGTTAATTAAAGTTAGTTTTAAGTGTACAGTATTAATCCAATGTATTAACAAAAAACCTTATCGAGTAAATTTATATACGTTGAAATTGAAGTTAAAATTGAAAAAAATAAAAGTTAAAATTGAATTCTTTTAAAATGAGCAGAAAAATAAATAGTACACTACGAACATTTTCGTTATATTTTAATTTATATGTTTGTTAAGCAGTGGTGGCGGTAAAAAAGTTTTATGTTATATATTTTGATGAATGTTTTGGAAATATGAATGAGTTGAGTTGATTTTTGATGGCCGATTATCTACTCGAGGGATATAGGCCCAAGGAAGGAGTGCCCTCCGTGGGGTTTTTTTCTAAGGGAACCTAACCCGTATTTACGCATGGAAATCCATGGTTCGAAGAAAACCACGAAAACTCCGAACCATTAATCCGATGGGCACGATCGGGTTCGAACCCAGCAGCTCCCGTCTACCAGCTTCGAGAGCAGAACCTCTTGGCCACTGGTGGGGCGGAAATATGAGTGAAACCGATGTTTAAAATGTTAGAAATATATTATGTTGTTTTAAATGGCAGATGATATATCCCATTCTTAGATATAATCTAGTATTTTAAATAATTTAATGGTTGCGTAAATTACAAGTTATCATTAGAAATGACTCAAAGGGGCTCCAAGGAGTTGTAAACTATCTTTCTGTAGTATTTCTACCAATCGATCTTTCAATCGATTGATTTGTCGCCCTAAAGTAGTATACGGGTATTCAAGCCGATAAAATCATTTAGTTTCAAATAAAGACTGTTAAGAAATTTTCTATATACTATATTTGCATGAAATATTTTGCAACGATTTTTTTTTACCAGGAGAGATGTGTAACTTTCCAATACACACATAAAAATAAAGTAAAAAAAAAAAAATCCTTGAACGGTAAAATATTAAGCCAATGTCAATTAATAAGCTGTTAAAATTGGCAACATTATTAACTATAAATTTCATCCTGGACTCGAACAATAAATATCAGTTATATTACAGTTGCACATTTGATATGTAGTGATGTTGAAGTAAATTTGTATCTCGTATTTATAGATTACATATTAAGAATACGAATTTTACTAATGTTAAAGAGCTGAAAATATACCCTATAGTTTCTGGCAGGAGTTATGTTCTTCCACTTTTAAGCGAAATATAACATTTTAAGCAGGAGTTATTTTCTTCCACTTTTAAGCGAAATATAACATTTTAAGCTATATTAATGGCTTAGTAAATTATAATTTACATTAAAGTGATTCAAAGGAGTTCAAAATAGTTGCAAATTTTCTCTCTTTGCGCAGTATTACTAGTGATGGATGATTTAATCGATTGATATGTAGTCCTAAGGGATTAATACACGTACTTAAGATCATTATTTAATTCACATTTAAATAAACAATACAAAGCTATTATTTCTACAAGGGGACCGACAAACATGGTTCACACAGATATTGATCACTTTAAAGAATATTGTAGCGTTCATACCCCTAAATATAGTGGTGAAAGTTTTTCTTTTATTGGGAATTAGATTTTGAGAAAATGGAGGTCAAAGTTCGACATACGTTAAAAATAACTATTGATTTACACTATTCATCGCGGTTTTGGTGGCAGCAAGGTAACGTGCTCGCACGCTGGCCCCTGGATTAACGTTAGATCCTTTCTTATGACTTTTTTCAATACATTTTATATTTTTGATAATTTAAAACTTTTAACTATAGTTATGAATTGCTGGTGCTTTGAAATTTTTCATGATTTCCGCAAAAATATACAATCACGTTTTTTTAATGAAAATATATACTTTACACAAAGTCGAAAATTATACTACTTTATGTAGGTAAAATAAGTTTTTACAGTAACAAATGATGGCCATTCACAAGAATTTGGGTAGACATTCGTTTTCTACTAGAATTAAAGATCCGATGAGTCACCAAAAATAAAGTTGTTTTTGCAGTGTTTTTTTTTCTCTTTTTTGAGGGAGCTGCAAAAAAGGAATTTTATCTCGAGAAAAGTCAACTTTTTTTAATTAGGACAAGTGGGGTATTGTTCATAAAATCTGCCTAACTTTATAACGAATAATTGTATTGATTTGCAGATGGTGTCATTCGATTCAAAATTTAAAAATACATAATAAACGATATCAACACTTGATAAAATTAAGAAAAAGTTCAATTCCCCCTCCCTCCCCCTAGAAATAAAATGCCCCCGTTGCCCTCCAAAATCACGATAAAGCAACTTTATTTTTTGGGGACTCATCGGATCGTCATTTCTATTGCCAAAACGAAATTCTCTCTAAATTTATTTATTGCTCTCAAGATTTAATATAGGCACTAAAGGAATTAATTAATTCAATTGTAAATAAATAATATTAACGTATTCATGATTGTTTGTTTTCATCTTTTAAACAGAAAACTCCGCCTTTAAGTTTTACTACGTGCGTGTTACTATAATTAACAGAAATCTTTCCTGTGTTTGTATTAATATTGTAAACAAATTTATAAATTAATCGTATATTTCATAATCGAAGTATTTTCGATAACTATGAGTATTATGTATGCTTTTGATGCGTAATGTAGCATTTTAACTGTAAAAGTATTATCCGTGAATAGGGTTAAGACATCCAAAAGATGTGCATTCGAGTCAGCCGTTACGAGTGTGATGAGAAATCTTCTCCTAAGTATTACCCTTTTAGATCATATATAAAGAAATTAAATTTTGATTTGCAATACAAAATTTTATACAGGCAGTGTTCGGATAACACTGCAAAAATTTGAATATCTAGAATTCTCAATATTCAGAATACATGAAAAGGTCCAAATAACTATACGTATAAAGCACATAGTTTTCTAGATAAATGGAAAAGAAAAAAGGCCTGCAATTCCCGCGTTCATCGTCAGAGAATATGTGTATTGTTAATCGCTGTTCCATTTATACAAATACGTCACTTCGTTCTCTGACATTGGCCAAGGAATTTACAGGCCAAATGTATTAAGAAATTTGAAATAAAATGTATATTTTTAACTTGTAACATCTATATTATTACTATTATTATTGTCACATTTTAATTAAAACGCCGAGTTTTTTAAAGTTCATAGGGTATATTTTGTGTTTTATTAATTTAAAATTTGGCAATATTTCCACATCGAGAGCATCTAATGTTTTTAGCGGAAGAATTTAGAGGCCCTCTTATTTATTTATAAAACGAATGTCTTAGTTCTTCTCGTTAAACTTTAGTTTTCCGCTAGGTATTAATGTTGCAAGAAATGTTATTTCGTTATTTTCATTTAATATATTAGAAATAGAAGTTCAGTTAATACTTAAAGTGCTACAATATATTACACTGCTTCAAATAACCGATAATGATTAGTAATTTCGGATGTAATAAAACGCTTTTAAAGGTTTTAGTGAATGAATAAATCTCAAGTCATCTTTTAAAGTACCCCAAACGACTTCAAACAGTTCTAAAGTCTCTTTATGGCAATATTACTGTTGATAGATGGTTCTATCGACTGTTTTGGGATCCTAAAAGATTATTACAGGTACTCAAGTTAATTAATGAAACTCAGTTTTAATTGTACATAATTAATTGTATATAGTAAAAAAAATAACACCGACTAAATTTATATAAGTGAAAAAATTTAAATTGTTATGCTGTTTACTAACGGTCTTACAAAAGTCTAAAGTGTTTTTAAGAAAAATTTTGCAAATTTTCCACATAGGGTACTTCTAATGTTCTTAGCGGAAGAATTTAGAGAACCTCCCACTTATAATACTCATAAAAAGAATGTATTAGTTGTTCTAATTTTAATCTCAGCTCTGTTCCCATTTTTCTATCCTATAATAGGTAGTAAAGTTGTAAGAAATGTTGTCTCGTTGAGTTAAAATGTATTACAATGCTTCAAATAGCCCACAGACTCGTAATTTCGGATGTTATAAAACACTTTTTAAAGTTTTAGTGACTGAATAAATCTCAAGTCACCTTTTAAAGTACTACCCCAAACGAGCTTTAAGAGGTCTAACGTTTATTCATGCAATATTGCTGCCTATCGATGAGTCTATCGATTGTTTTGGGGCCCTGATTACAGATACACAAGTTAATTAAAGTTAGTTTTAAGTGTACAGTATTAATCCAATGTATTAACAAAAAACCTTATCGAGTAAATTTATATACGTTGAAATTGAAGTTAAAATTGAAAAAAATAAAAGTTAAAATTGAATTCTTTTAAAATGAGCAGAAAAATAAATAGTAAACTACGAACATTTTCGTTATATTTTAATTTATATGTTTTTTAAGCAGTGGTGGCCGAAAAAAAGTTTTATGTTATATATTTTGATGAATGTTTTGGAAATATGAATGAGTTGAGTTGATTTTTGATGGCCGATTATCTACTCGAGGGATATAGGCCCAAGGGGGAGTGCCCTCCGTGGGGTTTTTTCTAAGGGAACCTAACCCGTATTTACGCATGGAAATCCATGGTTCGAAGAAAACCACGAAAACTCCGAACCATTAATCCGATGGGCGCGATCGGGTTCGAACCCAGCAGCTCCTGTCTACCAGCTTCAAGAGCAGAACCTCTTGGCCAGTGGTGGGGCGGAAATATGAGTGAAACCGATGTTTAAAATGTTAGAAATATATTATGTTGTTTTAAATAGCAGATGATATATCCCATTCTTAGATATAATCTAGTATTTTAAATAATTTAATGGTTGCGTAAATTGCAAGTTATCATTAGAAATGACTCAAAGGGGCTCCAAGGAGTTGTAAACTATCTTTCTGTAGTATTTGTACCAATCGATCTTTCAATCGATTGATTTGTCGCCCTAAGGTAGTATACGGGTATTCAAGCCGATAAAATCATTTAGTTTCAAATAAAGAATGTTAAGAAATTTACTATATACTATATTTGCATGGAATATTTTGATGACACATATTAAATTTTGAATTAGAATGAAAAATCGTTAATTACTTTGAAAGAGATTTTTTTCAAATTATAACATCCTTGCTTCCTTTCAATTCTAAGAAACAACTATAAAATGTGAAGAAACTATTTTATTATAGGATGTATTACGCGTACTACCATACACTATATCAGATTCCATTATTATAATGCTTGTCAGTGGACTTACTAGTATCTTAAACGACTACTTTAATTACACGACAAAACTTGCAAGCTAATCCTATGAGAATGTTCTTTTAAAATTTCTCGTTTGCATTTCAATATTTTTACATGATTTTTTCATAGGATAGCTGCAGTCAATCTCATACTTCGCCTTTTCTCACGTTTTCGGTATTGGTTGAAGCTTTTTAGGGTTCCGTACTTAAAAATTTAAAAGGAACCATTATAAGATCACCCCTGTGTCTGTCTGTCTGTCACTGCCATTTTACTTGTAAACTTTGGAACGATGAAAGTTCAAATACGGGGAAGTAATAAACACTCTTGACCCACATATTTTCAGATTATTAGACATTCATAAATATATTTAGTAAAAACGTAAGCATTCATAAATATATTTAGTAAAATCGAAGAGTGTGTAAAATAGGATTACAAATATCCCGGCAACTAATTATAAAATCGATTTCTTTCTTTATGCAAAACATATGTTTTTTTAGGGTTACGTACTTAAAAAGTAAGGACGGAACCATTATAAGATCACTCCTGTGTCTGTCTGTCTGTCTGTCACAGCCATTTTACTCGTAAACTATGGAACGTGGAAAGTTCAAATTGAGGGAAGTAATAAACACTATTAACCCACATATTTATAGATTATTAAACATTCACAAATATACTTAGGGAAAATGTAGTGGGGTTAATCAGGTTACTTGAAAACAATCTTTTCTTCGTATATCATGTAGGTAATCGTGTGAAAGCTTACGTGACGCTGAACTCAAAAATGCCTTTCTTTTAATGTGAGGTATCATATGTTCAGAGATATCGTAGAACACGTAGTGCAAAAATATGCTCCTCCCCCTGTATTTTCGAATGTATTGGGTGAGTGCAAAAGTTCATGCGGAGTTTGAGAGTAAAAGTCACACAGTGATTAGGCAAACAAAGTTCTTTATTCAACCAAAGAACTATGTTCCATCATTTTTTATAATATGTTTCCAACTTTCTGGCAGCATACGGATGCCCCGATCATAAAAACTGCGCGGTTTAGATTCGAAGAACGAAGACACGACATTTTTTAAGGCATCCAAACAGTCAAGTTTTTTTCGATTTAAATGATTTTGCAAGCACCGGAACAAGTGATAATCAGATGGTGCGATATCAGGAGAATACGGTGGATGAGTTAGGACATCCCATTTCAGGCTGTCGCGAAACGTGTGGTCTGGCGTTGTCGTGATGAATGACTACGCCCTTGCGATTTGACTAAATCGGACGTTTCTGTTTGATTTCTCGATTCAGATTGGTTAATTGGTAACAGTACTTGTCGGAATCAATCGTTTGGCCAGCGGGGAGAAACGCAAAATAAATTATGCCCTTGCAATCCCACCAAACACAGAGCATCACCTTCGTCGGGTGCAAACTGGCCTTTGCCATTGCGTAACCATGCTCACTTGCCTGTATCCATGTGCGTTTGCACTGAACATTGTTGTAAAGTACTCATTTCTCATCGACCGTCACTAATCGATCCAAAATCGGCTCGTTTCTGAGTCGCCCAAATAAAGAAAAGGCAGCAGAAATTCACTCGATTTTGTTCCTCTCGGTCAGCAAATGGGGCACCCATATATCGAGCTTCAAATCGAATCCCATGTTTTTTAAACGCTGAAAAGTGGTGGATCGGTCAACGTTAAGTGCTGTAGCAACTTCCTTTGTTGAAATTCGTGGAGTATTCTGAACTAAACTGCGCACATCATCGTCATCAATGTGTGAAGGTCGACTTGAGCGTGGCTCGTCTTCAAGGTTAAACTCTCTGCCGCGAAATTTCGCAAGCCATTTTTCCACAGTTCATTTAGCTGGTGCTTGATCTTGATAAACCTTTTAAATGTTTTTTTACGGCTGCTGCAACGTTTATTCCCTTCAGAAACTCGTAAAGCCGTAAATGCACCTGATCGACACTCATTTTGAAAGTAAACTTTCTCGAAGTAGTTTGTATCTACACAAATTATTTTGTTTGAAATGAAAGCTGCACACGGCACTTTTCCAACGATCAGTCTTATGTAGATGGCAGTATTAATGACAACACATTTCGCCGCTTCTAACGCCATCTATTGTACCTCCGCACGAGCTTTTGCACTCACCCAATACAGAAACTAAAATTATGAAAAAATTAGAGGTAGTAGACGTTACTTTAAACCTTGCAGGAAAAATTACAGCGATTAACCTAGGTCACACAGCTTTAAGAAAAGATCATTTTTCCGTGGCACACAAATTTCGATTTGCGTCAGCAAATGTGTTGGGGGTGCTGGAGGTATCTATCGTAGCAGAAGTATAAAAGCATTGTTGATAATGAATTTCGAAAAAAATCGACGGTAATTAGCCGAGATATTAACACTTAAAGACACGGGCGGTTTGGACATACATAATGACAGGAGTGGCGTACTCTATATACCATCGACTTTTAAAGCCCAGATAACAACTTTTAATGATATATTTGTGTAATGCAATGCCCAGTAGCAGTATAGAAGCAATAAACGTCAAATTGTTAAAAACAGACTAATTTAGTTAAAATAAATCACATAAATACTATGGGATTCGCGACTAGTTTGCATTCAGTGGATCTCTCAATACGTCTCCCCTATCTTTAAAAGTTAATTAAAAGCCAATCTGGAAAATCTCGGCACGGACCAAGGCGGTGTTCCAACTTTACGACCTCTTTTCGGAGCGCTTTTAACACAATGCCAAATTTAAACTTTCAACAAGGGTTTTGTTTTAGCTATGCTGTAAAAAAGAAAAGATTATTATTATGCTGAATTTAGTTTTAAAAAAAACCAAATGAAGTTTAAATATGCTCTACTTTTTATTGTCAGTACCGAATTAAGTGCATCATAAACAGATTAGGATAAGATTAAAAAAACGTGTTATAAAGAATAGCAATATTTGATATTATTTAGGCTTTATATCTCTTTGAACTTTTATGGTATACCTATTCATGCATTTCTAGTATATACAGCTAAATCTAAACTTACGTTGTAGAAATTCTAAAGTAAGTGTAAGTCTTATTATTGTTTTAGCAACGATTTTTTTAATAAAGTTAATAATTCATATATGTATTGTACGGAACTCTCTTAAGCGCGAGTAATACCAACGCCCCCTAGGGGGCGTTGGTATTACTCGCACTTGACCTTTTTTCTATTAAGTTACTTTTACTTTCGAAAGCAATTCTGAAATAGAAATTGACTTCACAAGAAACATCTTCAACCAACATCAAAAAGTAAAACGTGTTTCAGTTAGAAATAGACCTCAGCTATCCTGCGCCAAAATATTCGAGGGTGGTTCAATAATTATTGTCTCGAGTGTGTATAAAATATTTGTGCTGCGATGGTTGTTGTGGAATATCGAAGCCTAAAGTCTTAGAGGCCAATATGCTCAATTTCAGAACCGTAACTGCTATATTAACATAGTTTTGGAGAGAAGAGTGAAAGGGGGAAGTGGGAGTGGAAAGCTGATTTTTAGCTTATGGGGCTACATTTGTGACAGTGGATGAGATGTAACTACTGTCGTTTGGACTCGGGATCATAATGATGTAGCCACATCTCATCCACCGTCACAAATGTAGCCCCATAAGCTCGAAACCAGCATTTCGCACTAATACCCCTCCTTAAAAACTCCCCCCCAAAATTTATTAAAACTTCACACCTCCCTCCAAAACTATGTCAATATAGCAGCTACGGTTCTTAAATTGATCATATAGGCATTGAAGAGATTAGGCTTCAATATCCCACATCAACCATCGCAATACATATATTTTATATACATTAGGGGCAATAATTATTGAACCACCCACGTAATTTCAAAATATTGAGATGCAAACGAGAAATTTGAACAGATCGTTCTTGTATGCTTAAAATTAGCTTGCGCGTGTCGTCGCGTGACTAGTATAGTTTTTTAAATGTTCCGTTTATCTGTTTCCGTTTTACAAATCTACATGTCGACTCATAAAAAAATCTTTGATACTTTAAAATCTTTGATTGAATCTTTTTCTACTGATAAGTAGAAAAGAAGCAATATATTGCTTTGTAAGTCCCACAATAAATCTAATTGATACTTCGGTTAATGTACAGGGAGTCCATAAATGAATGTCCCAGCTATAAATTTTAATAGTAACAACTGTAATCTTTCTAGATTGTTCGTTGATGTTCGAATATAAAGAATAACTCAAACAGTTTTAGATAAGCGCATGCGCGAGTACTGCTTTGTTATGGACACGCTTGCAGTGACAAATACACATAATGGCGTCTTCTGAGTGTAAAGCGTTAATGCCGGGCTGTAGATTTAAAAGTCGTTAGAGTCATGAGTTTTTTTTTTTTTTTTTTTTTTTTTTTTTTTTTTTTTTTTTTTTAATTGGGGTTTTATAAAAGTTCGTGCCTTTGTTCCGCCGCTACTTAATGATTTGCCAGAGTTGAGACACAGAACTGAAGGGTCGATTGCTTCTATTACTCCGGACTTGTCAACCGAAGTGGTGGGAAGAAATGAACTTTAAGTTCGATGTGTGCCGTATAACTAAAGGCGCACCTATTGAACATTTGCAAGAAATACTAGGTTAGTTCACTTCAATTTGATGTATGATTTGTTGTAAATACTCTAAATTAAAATGTTATAGTATACTATTTAACTTGGGACATTCTTTTTTGGACTTCCTGTATTTGCTAGAAGGCCGTCTGGAAAAAAAGTTCCATTTGATACTTTCCAGTTACTACAATGTGATTCTTGACAAATATACCAAGATTAAATGCCAATTACTCAGTACACTATGTTTAATCCCTTAAAGGTCGCATTAAATTAACAGTTTAAAAATTCAAATTGCTTATTGGCACCACTTTTTTGAAAAAGAAATATTCACCTAATTTAATGACAGTTAAAATGATATCCTAATAAAGCCAATTACACTATTTTATAAAACTGGTGGGAATGAAACAAATCTGAATAAACTGAATAAAAGACACAGCCCGTGAATATGACGGAAGCTAGAATTAAGGTGTTAACTCAGTGAGAAATCTTAAGAGAAATTGTTTGAAAATTATTTAGCATTTCATAACATCAGTGCATTTTGTTTGGATATATTTTTGTCATGTCATAAGATTTTAAAACAGTCACATACCGTAAGTGACTAAACCCTTAAATGCGAGAATTTTTATTTTGTTTCGAAAAAATTATATATGATTCTCTGAAAAGTTTATTACACAGGGAAAATAATGAAAAGAAATCAGAGATGCATTTTTCATATAATACGTCGATCTTTTTTTCTGTTGCACATCTGCAATACAAGTAAAAACTACTGTCGTGTGGCTGTTTTACCCTAAAATATTGCAAAATATTAAATATTTTAATAAGTATATCTCCACCTTATTTTATATAGTTACTTATTTTATAAACTTAACATTTAAGCCTTTAATTCCCATGATACAATGCGTTCTAGAAATTACGTAGTTCGGAGAATCTGATTTTACACCAGAAAGTTTCAATGGTTAGTTTCGCTTTATTTTAAACACATAGAATGTCTGTTATTAATTAAAGCAGATATTGCTATTTTAATTTTCTGGTGTGAATTAGGTATATACGAATAAAAAGATCTATTAAATTCAAAACACTCTTCTTTGCATATATGCAAAGCTGCGCACTAAAGGGAGTATGACGTATGACTACAGTAATGTTTTCAATCATGGGAAATAGAAAAAATGTACGCTTTGACGCTAGAACGTCCGGAAATTTTACCCAACCTAAATAAAAACATTTTAACACCAGAATTTTTTTTAAAAACAATCTCACTTATTTATTTAACTAAGTTTTAACTATTTACAATTTAACTAATTTTACGAAAAAAATTCTGGTTCGAAGTGGCTTTTTATCGTTTGATAAGTGTCGAATCGACACCAGCTGGACGCACTAATGTTAAACAATGTGCCTTGATGTTTTGATATGTAACAAAATTTTTCAACTATATCTTCAGTCTAAACTGAATAAAATGTACGCTTTAATCCCTTGAGGGGCAAGCAATTACGTTTGTGAAATGCTGAATTCCCACCGGAATTTTAGAAAAATTCTATTTCAAAATAAGTAAAAGCAATTTTACGGCTTTTTCCCACCAATGTTAGAAAAGTAAAATTTAATGACATTTTTCTGGTGTAAAACTTCATTAATCGTAGGTGGTATATAATATATACCGGTGCCCCTCAAGGGGTTAAACAAAATGCCTTGATGTTTTGAACATGTAACAAAATTTTTCTATTATATCTTCAGTCTAAGTTGAATAAATTGCTTTTCATCTGTTAAGTAGGATTTGGGAAACCACGAATATTGGAAAAAAGAGTTCACATTATGTCTAAAATACTAAAAATACAGGGTGTCTAAAAAGTATTGGTTGTTTCTTTAACTCATGACTTTTGATTCGATAACATGGCAAAAAATGTTATTACCTATTCATAAAGTACAACTCAAAAAGTTTTAAAAACAAAACAAAGAAAGTTACATATACGCGTAAACTTACAATTCATCGATGATGAGAATTCATCGAGCTTAAACAACTTAAATTCAAGCCAGAGCAGAGTAAACGCAGTGTAGACAGTCATTACCAGCTGATTATATACTGAAGACACGTCGAACTTTTTATAATTTTATTTAAAATCACAAAAAACAAACATCATTACTTCGATGTCGAAAAACTTAAGACATTAAATATTTAAAGACATGCTCTTAAACGGCTTAAACTTACATAATCCATTTTAAAAGGAAAAACAGAGCCACCTCATACAGCACGACCACACAATATATACATTCAGTTAAACCGTTACGTCATACCACACATTTGCCGAAAAATTTGCATAAAGCAAGATGCTGTAAATAAACAGTAACAGAAGAAAAACTCCCCGCATTCAGCCGTACACGAAGACTTCGCAGAATGCGAGGTGACTGACTAAAAGAACTGGAAAACCGGCAATGTGTGGATGCAAACGATTTTTGCTCGTAGCTCGGGACAAGGTATTGGCAGCAGGATTAAAAATAAGTTAAACACACTTAACTTGCGAAAAACTCGCATACCTGTCTGTCAAAAACGTTATTAAGCAAATAACGATTATAAGCAAATAATAATTAATATTAAAATTTTATCAAATAAATCAATAATTAATATTAATATTTCTATCTAACTTTTTGCTCATAATTCATTATTATTTTTTGATAAATATGTTAAAATTATAATATCAATATTTATTTGATTATAATAATTATTTGATTAATAAAGTTTTGAGTCACAAATAAAGAGTAACTCAAACAGTTTTAAATAAGCGCATTCTAGAGTATTGCTTTGTTATTGACTCGCTTGCAGTACCACATACACAAGATGGTGACTCCTGAGCGTAAAGCGTTATTGCTGGTATGAAGATTTAAAAGCCGTTATAGCCACGCGATTTTTTTTTTTACTTATATAAAATATGATAGAAATGTAACACTTTGAGTTGCACTGCATGCATATTTAACGTTATTTGTGTTAGTAGGAAAATTGTTTTGAGTTTTACAGTACGAATATAAAATGACATTTTTCTTCATGTTCTTAAAAAAGAAAATTATCAAAAAGTTGTTAAGGAATTATGTAGATCCTATCTAACTTTATGCTCATAATTCATTAATAATTTTTTTGATAAATATGATAAAATTGTAATGTTAATTATTATTTGATTATAGTCATTTTTTTGATTAATAACGTTTTAAATTACTTAACAGATATTTGACTTTGTTCGTGTTATTAAAAAAACTGCTTGAGTTGTACTGTACGAATATGTAATGATATTTTTTTATATTTCTTTAAAAATATATATCAACAAGAAAGAAATAATCATGCATCAAGCACAGATTTTGAAACACTTATCAGCACATTCAGAATAACTACACATATACGTATAACACATTTTACGTGTAACACTACGTGTAACACATTTCAAAAGCCAATTTCAGCTGTTTCCATCTACAATCGGAAAATTATCCTAATTCTTTCAGCAGCCCTGTGTATGATATATAGGTTTATATCTATTAACTACATGCATGCCCAAATTTAGTTCACTTAAGAAATATATATACCTCAGTTGAAAATTCCCCTTCAGCAACTTCCTGTAATTAGGAGAATGGTACGTGAATACTTTTGTGCAGCTCTGTATATGAGTTTATAGAATTTATATATAAAGAGTAACATCCAAAAAATTAGTTAAATTTAAAAGCGCATACCTAATTTTAAAACGCACACTTCAGCAATTATTACTCAAAGACAGACTGTAAATGAACCTGTGCCCCTGTGAATAAACTATTGAGCCTACATATTTCATATACAATACCAAACATGCTTCGGTGACCCTAAATAACCTTTATGAATTGTATGAAATTCCGAGTATATTTACGGGAATTAAAGCGTGGACAGACGGCCAGACAAACCGGATGCATAAACACTTTTCATCTTTGTTGGAAAGTGTTAAAAAGTTATTAATAAATATGTAGATCCTATCTAGCTTTATGCTCATAATTCATTAATAACATTTTGATAAATATATTAAACTTGTAATTTTTATTGTTATTTGATTATGATAATTATTTGATTGTTAACGTTTTGAGTTGCGACTTTACGCATGTTTAACTTTTTTTTTGTGTTAGTAGAAAAACTTTCTGAGCTGTACTGTGCGAATATGTAATAATATTTTTCGCCATGTTCTTAAATCTAAAGTTATGATGCAAAGAAACCTCGACATCAGCTTATAGGTGCCCTGTATGGCACAATGTTTCAAATAACCGATGATAGATAATATTTCTGGATACAATCTAACATTTTAAAAGGTTTTAATGCTTGCGTAATTTGCAAGTTATCTTTTGAAGTGTTCCAATCTCAAAGGAGTCCAAAAGAACTGTAAATTCCCTTCATGCAGTATATTTGACGATCGATGATTCAATCGATTGCTTTGTCGCTCTAAGGGATTAATACGTGTACTTACGTCCATTAATTAAATCGGTTGTAAACGAATATCTTTAAGAATTTTTGTCTTATATACTAGTATTTTCTTGAATGCTTTCGATTGAAGTTTCTAAAAATAGTACCAATGTTTCGAAAAATGCGAGTTAATTAATTTTATTAAATGAAAATGTGATAAATAAATATATACTGCTAATGATGTTATCAAGTTAAAATCATAAAATGAAATTAAAATACATATAAACATTTTCAGCCTACATCGGAGGCAATCTTCAGGATATCAAGCCAATCATAATCATGATTTCATTGGGTTATGATTGACTTGATATCCTGACGATGGTCTCACATAAAGGCTGAAAATGTTCACTTGTGGTTTTATGCAATTGTACATCTATACCGTAATATGTCATTTAGCACTATATATGTGCTTTATCACTTTTTTATTTATTATAATTGAACATGGCGTAAGTTTCCAGGCCTTTGTAATGTTTAATAATTAATTTTATCTTAAAATTAATTTTCCTATGAAAGAACTATAAAAGCCTTAAATAATCGTTTCATCACTAGGATGATTAAATGCTACGTCGATATGAAAAATGAATAATTACTGCATATTGTATATACCGTTCAACTATTGTTAAAAAGGTTTACCTTCTGAACAGGATATAAGGAGGGTGGGAGACACCAGTTTTAATTTAAAAACATGATAGAAAAAAGCATGCGTCAAGCATAGATTATGAAACACTTTCCAACACATTTAAAATAGTGTAACATACCTGCACCGTTTAAAAAATTAAAATATTACGTCTAATTCAACCATATGGAAATGCATTAACACATTTCAAAACCCAATTCCAGCTGTTCCCATCTACAGTCGGTAAATTATCGATTTTTTTCAGCAGCTCTGTATAGGATACATTGATTTGTAACTAACAACTATATGCAGGCCAAAATTTAGTTCATTTAAGAATTACATATACTTAAGCTAAAAATTCCCATTCAGCAATTTCCTGTAATAAGGAGAATGACACGTGAATACTTTTGTGCAGCCCTGTACATGAGGTATAGAATATATGAATATATGAGGTATATAACTAGCAACATGCAAAAAAATAATTAAATTTAAAAGCGCATAACGAATTTTAAACCGTACCCTCCAGCATTTATTACTCAAAGACAAAAAAAAAGACAAAGAATCAAAGACTCAAAGTACTGTAACCGATTTCTTTTGTGCGTCCCTGTAAATGAATAAAAAATGCTGTGAATGCCCTGTCCTAATGTGATCGTAATGAAATTGAGTGATTTATATCAGTTTCAATACATTTGAAATAGCGTAATGTCATTAAAATACTCTGCAAGCGATTTTTCCCCATATGCCATAATGTAATGGAAAACTTTTGAGTGCCCCTGTAAATGAACGATTAATCCCACATACTTCATATACAATACCAAACATGCTTTGGTGACCCTAAGTAACATTTACCAATAACATGAAATCCGAGTATATTTACGGGAGTTAGACCGTGGACAGGCGGACAGGCAAACCGAATACATAAACACTTTACAACTTTGTTGGAAAGTGTTAAAAAACGTCAATAGGAATTGGGCCTCATGAAGACCCTAAGCATTTTTGCGGGTTTCAATAACACCGTGAAATATTAAAGTTTTTAATTGCAATACAGTAAGCTATTTTTGGGGGTGTATTTCACCATTTATCATTTGAAAAATCATGTTTCGTCCTTCGTATCCATGTGAGGGAGGATATCCTGATAATGCAGTGTCAAGTAGCTGCGTTCAGAAAGGATTCCGCAAACATGAAAAAACAAATTTCATGTAATTAATCTTTTTCTGGCTTCCAACGAAATCATCCGGCATTGCCTGTGACCACAATAATAACCTTAAATATACCTAAAATCATTATTGAATGCTTTTATATATTTAAACGGAAAATTTTTCAAGCAATCTCCACGCTATTGTACGATGCTTTTGGAAGCATACACCCTCGAATCTGTATGATTTTATATTTTTAAATCGAAATATATTTAAACGAACCTAGAGTTGAGGGTGAATAGATTTTACCAACAGAATGTGAGGTCATAAACAAAATGAAGTATTTTTATCCTGATTTTCCATTTCGTTCGTCTACGTTTAATTTCTTAAGGCCTCAATCTCAGTACAAAAAAAAAGGGAAAATTGTTCATTTCGTCACAACCATAAGGTAAGCAAATGTGACAGTTTTAAGAAAGAAAATGCATGCTTTCTCTAAAATATGACGACCCTTTCACTGATAGAAGCATACTGCCTTTTTGCGATTAGAATCCTTTGTAATGTTGAAGGTGTTTTTATAGGAGTCTTTTCATAGGGTGAATGAAAGTGGATGTAAATAACGTTATTTATACACAAACGTAGTAAAAAATTGAAATCTTGTGAACAGAAGTGTAAGTTTCTGTCTAATGTTATTAAACGTTTTTAATGTTTTTTTCACACTTGAAGCATTTCCGTCCATTGAAAATTTATCCTCAAATTTCAGAGCTGCTGAAATTTATATTTTCACAAAATGATGTCCTTTTGACACAATCATAGTAAATTGTTGTAGTTTCAAGATTTTAAATGTGATCTTGATTTTCGTATACGCTTTGCTGTTTTTGTGTAATTTTTCTTACACACTTACTTTTTCTCCTACTTTCACTCCAGTGCTTTCGGCAGCGTATGCTAGGCGTGCTGCTTACCGGTCTCTTTTAATTTTATATTTTTAAACGAAAAACTGGTCTAGTTCATGCCATAAATAAAAAAAATAAAAAAAACTTAAAATCATTTTCGAATGAATGTAGTCATTTAAACGAAACTTTTTTCCAAAAGAAGCTAATATTGAGGACCCTGCTGACTTCTGCAGCGTACACGTTTGAATTTGCATAAATATTATATTTTTTAAATGAAAATCTATCTAAACAAACTAAGGAACACTCGTTATAGTGGTTTTCGATTTAAATTTTGAAGCTCAAATGTATAAAACTTTCAATTCTGACCAAAAGATCGTGAGAAAACTAAATAATATAACCTTTCCTACATTCCCTCTTTTAAAGTCAAGATAATATCCAAAATAAAGATTCTTCTGTATCTCGTCGAATGTATGCAAACGAAATCCCTTTGACAAATATTCTACTGCGGAAAGACGGGGGTTAAAAAACGTCTGGCGAATGTGTGAAAGGCGTTCCAAAAGGGAGTTCATACAAACTGTTTGAAATTTTTATGAGTTCTAAATATGATGTTTTCGAAGCCTGTGCGTAATTTTCTTGCTAAAATATTGATATTTAGTTGTCAAAATACTGCTGTTCAAATTGAAAGCACGTACACTAACTCTTGAAATATCAAACACTTGGCAAAATCACAGGCATGTGCATCAACTAAAAGGATTATTTTAAAGTACATGGTATTGTTCAAATATTTTAAGATTTTTATAGGTAATATAAAATACGTATCTGCAGACTAGAAAAAAATGATGTTAATATACTAATATTTAGGATAAGAGGGTTTATAAGATGTATTTTTCTGCATGTTTTTACCGTTCTGAATCGACAGCATCAAATGCATTGCATGTTTCAAATAGATTGAATGTTTACTGTTAAAATAAATAAAAAGGCAGACATAAAGACGTGGATCGAAGTGAGTATATTTGATATTAACAAGAACAATTACACAAACATACTGAAAGAAAACAGAAAATTTACAGGTATTTATAGATTTTGCAAGGCCCAAGTCGGGGAATTGGCGGCCGTGAAAGAAAGCTACATTAAACAACCAATCACAAGAAACATAGTTGTACAAAAAGAAATTAATAAGAATTTAATGTAATGCTATGATTATTTTCAACACCCGCCCATAATCTAGCATTACATCAGAAAAACAAAGAAATTTCTTGAAATCAATCATTAATAATAGTATGACACAATTTAAACATTACTTGTACAAACAACAAAGAAATAATAGTTCATAAAATTTAACTTTAGGTAATGCCTTTGTAAATAAATCAGCAATTTGCATATTCGTAGGAACATATTCAATTTTGATGTTATTTTCTTTTATAATATTGCGAACAAATTTCAATTTGATATCAATGTGTTTCATTCTACCATAATTACTCTCATTACTGATACATTTTATACATGATTGATTATCCTCAAAAATTACTAAATCCTTAATATTTACAATTTCACTAGCAATATTTTTAAACCATAACAAATCTTGCAAACTTTTAGTTAAAGCAATGACTTCAGCTTCAGTTGACGATAAGGCAACTGATTTTTGTTTATTACAACACCACAGAACAGGCATGTTACAAAACATTAAAATATAACCTGTTACTGATTTGCGGTCATTTGTGTTAGCCCCCCAATCAGCATCAACATACATGGATAATTTAGGATCAGAATTTTGCTTTTTATACACAAGTTTTAAAGACAATGTTTCTTTTAAATATCTTAAGATTTTCTTAAGTGCTTTCCATGCAATTTCAGTAGGATTTTCTTGCAATTGACTTAAACAGTTAATAGCATACAAAATATCAGGTCGAGAAATATAAGCTAAATATAATAAAGAACCTACAAGTTCACGATATGGGCCATTAAAAGGTTTACCATTTTTGAAATCAGATGGGGTGGACTTAGGAGAAATAGGAATGTCACTGGGTTTACAATCTAGCATATTAAACTTACTTAACAATTTAATTATGTAAGACTCTTGATCCATTATTAAACTATCAGAATTGAATTTCATTTGAATACCTAGAAATTCTGAAACACTTTGCGATTTTGACATGTGAAACTCGTTATGTAATAGGGAAATAACTACATTAGTTTCATTTACATCTGAACCTGCAATTAACATATCATCTACATACAAAGCAATAATTATTTTATGATCATTATTATACCGAATAAAAATACAAGGTTCATTATCACAAGATTTAAAATTTAACTTTGAAATAAATTCATGAAACCTTTCAAACCATTGTCGTGGGGCTTGTTTTAAACCATATAAACTTCTTTTAAGTTTACTCTTTCGCCCACTTTTATCATCATAGCCTTGCGGCTGATCCATAAAAACAAGTTCATTTAACTTACCATTCAGGAACGCTGTTTTAACATCTAACACAGATGCATATAAGTCTTCATTTAAAATCAAAATAAGAACCAAACGTAAAGCTGGCATACTTATTACAGGGGAAAAGTTTCACTATAGTCTAGCCCTTCTTTTTGCATAAATCCACGAGCTACGAGTCTCGCCTTATGTCGACCATCTCTTTTGATGGTAAATACCCATTTGCAGGAAATAGGTCGTTTGTCAGGTGGTAATTTTTCAAGATCCCAGACGTCGTTGATTTTCATACTTTCAATCTCCGCGTCCATAGCTTCTTTCCACAAGCGTTGTTCATCACTAGGGAGGGATCTGATATCATCAAACGTTAATGTTTCTTGTTGGCAAAGTAATGCTTCGTAAACTTCAGGATCTGGATATCGTACAGGTTGCTTTTTAAATCTTTCAGATTTTCTTGTTTTGGCTTCTTTCTTTTCAGGATCATCTAATTCATCACTCGTATTTTCTAGAACATCTGGATCAATTTCATTATCGACTGGTTCTGAATTTTCTAGAATGTATTGTTTCGACTGAACATTTTCCATTTTCTCTTCGTCGAATTTCACATTTCTTGATACAGTTATGCGTTTCGTTTCAGGATCTAGTAATCTATATCCCATTCAAGAATAACCAATGAAAATCATTTGCTTAGACCTATCGTCAAGCTTCTTTCGATGAACGGAAGGAATTAACATGTAAGCACTGCATCCAAAAACACGTATGTGCTTGAAATCGGCTTCTTCTCCATATTTAAGGAAGTACGGAGTTTTGTTCTCAATAGTGCTGCTTGGCATTCGGTTTTTCAAGTAAGCTGCTGAAAGGATAGCTTGACCCCAAAAAGTCTTTGGTAAATTTGATTCAGCAATCAAAGCACGTCCTATATTCAGAAGCGACCTATTGCAGCGTTCAGCTACTCCATTCAAAGATTGCGTGTATGGAGGAGCGCGATCTATCACTATACCAAGATCTCTAGTAAAATTCACTAAATCATTAGAAAAATATTCCTTCCCGTTATCACATCTAATTTTCTTCACTGTAGGGTTGGATTTTAAGAACATTTTTAATTCTTCTGAGACTTCACTTTTATGTTTCAGTAAACGTACTTCAGTAAAACGAGAAAAATCATCGATAAGAGTCATAAAATAGCACTCGCCAGAAAAGGTTGTCGGAAAAATAGGTCCACAAATGTCACTATGAATCAAAGTCATTGGCTTGGTTTCTCTTTTTCTTGGTCCTCTCCCCATTGGTGTTGCACTCTGTTTTGCCCGAGCACAAATATCACAAAAAGAGTCAGGTACCGGAAGCTTCATATCTTTCAATACTTTGTCACTCGGATGACCAAGTCTGCGATGCCAGATATCACAATGATTTTTCTTTGAAGTAAGAACGGTTTCGTAAACAGGGACAAAGTCACTTACGTATTGTCCATTCAAATCCCGTTCACCGAAGTAAAAACGGTTTCTTCCTTTTTCGATAAATACTTTTTGATTCTTGAAAATAACTGTATAATTTGCACTTTCAAT
Source organism: Maratus speciosus (assembly GCA_963932465.1). Lineage (NCBI taxonomy): Eukaryota > Metazoa > Arthropoda > Arachnida > Araneae > Salticidae > Maratus > Maratus speciosus. Next base: position 342,324,987 of record OZ010798.1, on the reverse strand, counting down.
TTTCCTAACGGAAATGAGTTGCCCGTTTAAGTCTGGAACATAAAGGACATCCTTTAAAGTAATTTCCCTTCCATTTGACAGTTTTCCATTAATATTTCCAATACCTTTGATTTCTAGATTCGTTGTTTTTGATGCGCATTTAATAGTTCCTGAAGAAGGTACTAAGGATGCGAAATAATTCTCATTAGAACACATATGGGAAGTTGCTCCGGAATCTACTATAAATTCATTCCTTTTCCTGGAAGCATTTCCAGCAACGAAAGAAACAGCTGAAGAGGCAAATTTTTCTTTATTTGAATTTTTAACAGCTTTACAGTTACGTTTTATGTGTCCGAATTTTCCACAAGAATGGCAAGTAATTTTCTTTCTACAATATTTCGCTGTATGCCCTTTAGAGTTGCAAATTTTGCAAAAGAATTCTTTGCGAGTCGACACAAATGCAGTATTATCATGAGCAGCCTTAGTATATACTTTTTCTTTCTTTGAATCCAAAAGAAGTGCTTCAGCATCTAATAATCTTTGTGTCACGAAATCTAATGTCAAAACAGAATTCGGTTCGTTTTCTAAAGCAATCTTAACATTTTCAAATTCCTGAGGCAATGACATCAAAATATAAACAATAGTATCCGTTTCATTAACTTCTGCCCCAGACAGCTTAAGATCCGAAATTAATTTATTTATTTCATCAATGTGATTTCTCATAGAAACTGTACGATCTTTCTCAATCGTTGCCAATCTCTTCCGAATTAAAATTTGATTCACTGCACGCTTTGTATCATAAGTGCGTTCTAATTTATTCCAAATTTTATGAGCTGTGTTTTCATCTTGAAGTGATGCAAGAACATTATCACTTAATAATGATAATAATAAAGCGTAAGCCTTTTTTGCTTTCACGACATCGGCGGCATTGTCGGGAGCCGCTTCAATTTCCAAGAATTTTTCCAATTCTTTAGCAGCAAAAATTGCCGTTACTCTTCGTTTCCATACCGAAAAAACTTTTCCATCACTTTCAAAAAGAGGGATGCCGTAAACATCCTTTGAAGAATCCATTCTGCTCGATAAAATATATAAAAAAGAAAGATAAAATCTTTTTCACTCAAAATCCCAGCAGAAATGAAAAACAGAAAGATAACGGCGTCAGTATGTCTCGCAGCTCATTTCAACACTTGCTAGAACCAACGCTCTGCTGTTAAAATAAATAAAAAGGCAGACATAAAGACGTGGATCGAAGTGAGTATATTTGATATTAACAAGAACAATTACACAAACATACTGAAAGAAAACAGAAAATTTACAGGTATTTATAGATTTTGCAAGGCCCAAGTCGGGGAATTGGCGGCCGTGAAAGAAAGCTACATTAAACAACCAATCACAAGAAACATAGTTGTACAAAAAGAAATTAATAAGAATTTAATGTAATGCTATGATTATTTTCAACATTTACAAAAAATATGTTCTTATTGGCCAAGCGGTTTGAAAATTTATAATGTATAATTTTTACAAAGCCTTTGTAAAAATTTCGTTAAAAGATATTGATATTTAGTGATAAAAAGCTTGTAAGAAGTGTATTCTTCTCACCTTTTCTTCATATCGTCGTTTAATGTTAAAAAAAAAAATTCTAAACTCTGAAATTTTTATGCGTTATAAATATGATGCATCCAAAGCCTGTGTTAAATATGTGTGAAAAATATTGATATTTAGTGCTAAAAGAGGTTATAAGAAAAAGGTTCGTCTCAGTTCGTTCTAATATACTATAAGTAACAAAGCTAAAAAATGCCATAAAAGTGATATAATACCTTTATTTAGATTAACGTTCGTTTCATAGCAAAAACGGCGACATTTTCAAAATCCTTCATAGGAACATTTTTGCAAAGAAATTTTAAAAACAATAACCTGGTAAATAATGTCATGAGATTTCATGCATCATGATATCCATGCAAGCACAAAATAAAATGAAATTGGATATTTGTGAGCGTGGATTAATCTTTACTATTGTTACTAAAACAGCAGAGCATCTATTTCCAAATTTTAGGTAACTCAAGGGACACTGAACCATTGCAAATATTTTTGTTGGATAAAAATATATCTATTGATTCCAGGATAATGGATGGTAGATAAAATCTTGACGAATAAATTATTCTGCTATTTTTAAAATCGATCTGTAAAGGTTCTTTGCTGCATAATCTGGCCAAAGCTGTGGTTCTCCTGTTGCATTTATGTTCTGTGATTCTAGTTTCAAGTTTTCTGCTTGTCATACCTGTATAAAAAACTGCTTTGCACCACCTTCTTTGGTGAAAGGTATTTCAGATACTCCTGATAACTGGTTTGATTCAATTGGATCTATTTTTCGCATATTATATTTTTAATTTCATGGAAGGTTTTGCAACAAGGGAGGCACTGAATTTATTGAGTTTATATTTCAAACGTTCGAAGAAAAAAAAGGAAATATTGCAAAGTGGATAACATGGAATTTTGTGGATTGAAATTTCTTTTCTTCTTATTTTCCATAGCTTTCGCTAGATTATGCAGCAAAGAACCGTTACAGATCGATTATAAAAATAGCAGAATAATTTATCCGTCAAGATTTTATCTACCATACATTATTCGGGAATCAATAGAGATATTTTTACGCAACGAAAATATTTGCAATGATTCAGTGTCCCTTGAGTTACCTAAAATTTGGAAAGAGATGCTATGCTGTTTTAGTAACAATACTAAAAAGCAATCCACGCTCAAAAATATCCAATTTCATTTTATTTTATGTTTGCACTGATATCATTATGCATAAAGTCTCGTGACATTATTTACCAAGTTATTGTTTTAAAAATTTGTTTGCAAAAATATTTCTATCATGAATGATTTTGAATATGTCGCCGTTTCTGCGATGAAACAAGCGTTAATCTAAATAAATGTATTATATCAGTTTTATAGCATTTTTTAGCTTTGTTTCATTATAAATTATTAGTATACATATTTTTATATAATACTATATGTAATTTAATAACATCTAATAAACGTTCTAATATAACAACCATTTTCTAATTTACAACAAGCAAATTTGGCAAATTTTTGTCATACTTTAAAATTTGTCTGAGATTTGATATAGAATTAAAAATTAATGGTATGTGAAAATTTAAATATTTTTAGCGATGATTTCAAATGAAATAAATAAAAATATACTGTTAATTCGAAATAAGTTTGCTTCAGAACTTCGGTATTTCTCTTTTTAAAAAGTATCATAATTCTTCTACCGTTGAAGTATCTTTTCTTTATCTACAGTGCTGTCAATCGATATGGTTTTCGTTAAGAGCAAACCTATGTCTTTTCAAGATATTTTTACACGATATCAAGTGTACTGCAAATACAGAAATTCTGTAAATTTCTTTCTTATAGGGCATTAATATAAGACGGATAATATGTAAAATTGGGCAGGTAAAAAAAGAATTACTGAAATGCTTAATGCATTAAAATTGTAATATGTTCTCAAAATTAATGTTTCATATTTGAAATACAAGGTGAGCCAAAAATTCGTTACTCGATTTAAAATTCCATAACAAATGAAGCAATTGGAGTACGAAAGTGCCATTTGGACAAAAAAGCTTTTCATAATCGGTTTATTTTAAAGAAAATACAGGGATGCCTTAGTTTCAATGGTACATTATAACAGTTTAATTAAGACTACTTACAACAAATCATACATCAAATTGAATTTAAACTAACCTAGTTTTTCTTACAAATGTTCAATATGTGCACGTTTTTATATACGGTACACATCCAACTTAAAGTCCAATTCTCCAAACCACTTCGGTTGACAAGTCCGGAGTAATGAAAACAATAGTCTCCTAAATTCTGGGTCTCAACTATGGCCAATCATTAGGTAGCGGCGGAACACGATATTTTATAAAGCCGCAAAAGAAAAAAAATAGCATGGCTCTAACGGTTATTATATCTTCAGCCCAGTAATAACGTTTTACGCTCAGGAGTCGCCATTTTGCGTATGTGGCGCTGCAAGCGAGTCAATAACATAGCAGTACTTGCGCATGCTCTTATCTAAAACTGTTTGCGTTGCTCTTTACTCGTGACCTTGAACCAACACTCTACAACGCATACACTTGGTACTATTAACATTTATAAATGGGACATTCTTTTTTATGGACACATGTATATATTTTCTTATTTACACATAGATTACGCTATACCTTAAAAGTTGCACAAAAATCGTCACAAATTCAAGCTAAAAACTGTAGACAACTTTTTGTACAACCTTCTACCAGAAAATACAAAATTGAATTATGAGGCACGCTTGCCAGTCAATTTTCCACGGAATCACCAAATCAATTTAGGCATTTAACTGAATGCAGGACCAACTTGATTAACCCAGCTTGGTAGAAATAACGCTCCTGCCCATTGAGACTGTTCTCGGCAGCCGTTTTTACCCCACTGTTTGAGGAAAACACTGTTCCAGATACGTGTTTCCTTCAATTTCGGAATAGGGAAATAGTCACTGGGTGCACAATCTTGATTTTTCAGGGGGTGGTAGCTTTAGACTTCCCATTTGAACTTTTTCAGCAATTCTTGAGTTTGATGAGCAGTATGGGGCTGTTAATGTCATGCAAAAATATGACACCATCACTTAACATGTAAGGGCTTTTGCGTTGGATGGCTTCATGTAACCTTGTCAAAGTGGCACAGGCAAGACCACTTTTCTAAACGTCTTGCCATTTAAATCACTCTGAAGCGTCTCCGAACTTACACTACCTAAACACACAACTGCTGTAAGACAACTTGCACCATCTGTCTCCAATCTGGGAAAAAATACTCACTCCACAATAATTAGTTTTCAAATGCTGCTACTTGAAATTTTTATGGGATCTATTCCTTTATATTATAGCTGAATACATGAGATGCAATACTATTACATATGTGAAACTTCCAAGCTCTTTTACACGAGATAGATATGATATATTGAAACAGTATTGGTAAAAATGTAATCATTAATGCATTTCTCCTATACTAACAGGGTAAGGAATTGGAAATTATTTTTAATTATAGTATTGTTAGCATAATTTTTTTACATGTATCCCGCGATGTTGACAGATGTTTATTTATTTATTTTGCTTAATTTAATATTTTCAGGATTATTTTATGCCAAAGCAGCAGGAAATACATGTTTAACAATATAATTCCAAAATTTTACTTTAAAATATAGTTATTAAATGAATAAATAAACATCAATAAAAAAATTATTGTATAAAGAAATATATATCACTAATATTTGTTTTCTTCTCTCCTTCACACACCGAAAACAACAAAACAAAACTGAAATCACCGTAAGAAACGTATTTAATAGCTAACATGTTTTAAGGATTTTCTATAATATATCTAAACATATTTAATAGTGTTGCATAATGACAAAAATTTCTAAAACGAAAATCCCAACCTCTTATCAACTACGCTAAAAGAGCAATTAAAAAATACTACTGTTAGATAATAATTATTTTAAAAAATAATCTTGATATTTTCCGCCAGGCAATGGATAAAGACTCATTATTGAATCATTACCTTTTAACGTTTATCCATTATAGAAATAAACGGAAAATCGAAATTTCCAAGTAGATGAAATCACGTTAGACGATAAAAAACTGTTGTTACATGAATAAATAAACATATTTATCAAAACACGCAAACATATTATTAGAATTAATGACAATTTATAAGTACCTGTTCTTAACACTTACGAAAGTGACTCATAATGATAACGACGAGGATAATTTCCGCTTTCTTGCATGGTGATTTATACGTTTTTTGGAATGGCAAGGCCCTAAATAGCTCCGACTATTCTTTTGAGAACTAATATATTGCAGACATCACAAAGCTTTTTAGTTGCTTCGTAATTATATAAATACGTAGCACCTATAGTCGTTGTCTGGTCCGTCTGTCTGTCTGTCTATCCGTCCGTCAGCATATAGCAGCGCATAAAATTACACTACCGAATGATTTGATATTCAAAATATGTAATTGTTACATAAATTTGTCGAGTCATTTAAAATTTCATGAAAATTGAATGCATAATTTAATTACAGGGGCAGTCAAAAGTATTCTGTTACATTATGGTCAATGGGAAAAAAATAGTTTCAAGTGCATTTTAATAACGTTATAGTCTTTCGAACATAATGAAACTGAAATGCATTTATGAAATGCATTTAAAAAATACATTTCGTAGAATATGCGGTACAAAGAATATTTATTATTCATCACTGGGCCGCACAAAAGTATTGCGTTACATAATGGTATAGAGATAAACATTTTTTTGGGGCGTATTTTAATTATGTTAAACTATTTCACATACAATGAAATTGATAAACGTTGCTGAAGTTTACTGCAATTAACTTCCTGTATAATAGAAAGTGCATAGTATTTACAGGGACATACAAAAGATTTCGGACACTTTACTGTATCCTAAATACTGTACATTAGAGATGATTGTTACAAGTGCATTTTTAGTTGTGATATGAGTTTTTAAGTTTAACTAAATTTTTGCATAGTACGTTGTGTGTATAAATGCTGTAGATCATATACAGGGCTACACAAACGAATTCGTAAGGGTTCGTAAGGTATAAAACTTCGTTATAGCACGAACACACCTCATTTGCGACATTTGATGTACAATTTCTGACTTTTTTTTTTACATTTTAAGTCCGCCGTAGTGGAGATTGCTTTGAGGCCAATAGCAACTATGGTTGTCGTCTCGAATGATCTTTATTTATATACAGAAACAGATGACACAAACCAGATATAACACTTTTATCCCTTTCAATTACATAAATATATAACTTTGAACACACAAACACATACATGTCTTACTCTGAGAAAAAATATGGTCCTGACATCTGGAATCTAAATTATGGCTCTAGAAAAAATAGTTCCATGTCATCCCTATAAATTATAGTTACCTTTGCTGGAGAATTCTAGAGTCTCCTGCTGGAATTCAAGAGCGTTTTCCTATATTCTCGTGGTCAAAATTATTTAAAAGTCTCTGCAAATAGATGCAAACTAAAGAGGTTAGTTTTAGTAACTATAATTCTAGTTTATGAAACCATTCCAGAAATCGAGCGATAATTTTTCGCTGCTGAAACGATTCATTATCGTTTCGTCACCTAGAAAACAAGAAACTAGAAATTCTAGATCCTTTCGTCTATTCAGATTAGTTGTTCATCCTATTCGCATAGCTCGGAAATATATATTTCTTGTTTAGAGACTCAGAAAGTGACTACCTATTCATTACATGTGAATGAGGCATTTTTTTCTCAGTGTACCCTGAGATTCGAACCTGGACCATCAGCGTGGCAGCGGTCTCCGTTTACTGAACACGCCACGGGTTGATCGCAAAGCTTTGTCCGACGTCATTCTAATTATAAATATTTAAATAATTAGCGCCGTTACACTTCAAAAATTGTGAATGTGAAGTACTTTAAAAATTTATCATGGAGTTTTAGTGATCAGTGAATAACCAAAAATCACTGTACAACAGCATCCCCGTGCTAGATCCTCTTGTATTAACATAAATGTTTTAATTTTTAATCTCAGGTATACAGTTTGGTTCATTTTTGCATTTTTGCGATAAAGCCATAATGTCCGTCAGAAAAAGATTAGAAATAACGGTTAATAACAGGGTTCATAGTCAAGAATAACGTAATAAAATGCGAGATTCTGTCAACTATAAGGTTGAAAGTGCATGAGAGTTACATGAGTGGAGTTAATTATATGCCAAACCACGCTCGCAAATTTGCATCACTTGGTTGTGTATCGATTTGTATACTTTCGCAAGGCATATGGTAGTAACAACTGCTATTGAGTAGTAAAAAAATTGAATCACGACGTTTCCAGAATAAAAGCACCTTACATATATAATTTGGTGAAATTCCGTTCCATAGATGCAAATATGTAGTTATCATAGAGTTCGTTACAAACATAGGAAATATCACATGTTGGAGTGTATACTACAAAATTTGATTGGTACCAAAATATACCAAAGTCTAACTTAATCTGAGGTCCGATGATGACCATTGACAGCCTAGCAGAATCCTTCGTTGTGCGTCATGCACCCAAAACACCAAATGTAATCAGCACCATTTTATGTCAAGGTGTAACTGAACGAAAAATGAATGGAATTGTACGCAATGGTTCTTGAGTTAGAAACACGACAGGCAGACAATCATTTTTCAAAAAATAATCAAATAGTATACAGGGAATTTCAAAATGTGTAAATCTATTAAAAATTGGAGGTCAAAAATCTTTACATTTTCAATACTTTTTCTTATCTATCTAAAAGTAAGTGAGAATGAGATAAAAGTTTTACTTTTCCATACACAGTACTGCAGTTAAATCCTTCTAAAACTCGAATTTTACTCTCTATAAAGTACAGTATGTCAGCGCAGATTGTAAATAAGAAAATAACGCTTAGTACCGGGTTTACTCGCGTAATAGTCGCACCCCCGATTTGAAGCAGAAAAAACCGCCAAAATATTTTCTTCGCATAAATTGGATGGATGAAAAAATGTTGAAAGATTGGGTTCGCAATGTTTGGAAGAAAAGGTCTCAAAAAACAGCCATACTGGTACTCGATATCTTCCGAGGACATTTTGTTGATGATGTAAAGAATGAACTTTCAGAAGGCAAAATAGATCTTGTGATAATTTCTGGAGGACTCACATCGATTCTGCAACTCTTAGTCGTATCGGTTAAGAAACCGTTTAAAGACAATATAAGACAAGTAAGAGTACATTGATATTGGGTGGTCAATAAGAACAAAGAAAAAACTCCCAGTGGAAAAGTAAGGCGTCCATCCCTGGAATTAATGTGTCGTTGGATATTGCAAAGCTTGACTTTAATAACAAGCGATACAAATTGAAAAAAATTTAAGAAGACGGTTACCTCCGACCCTTTGGACGGAAGCGAAGATGAAATTTTATGGAATGACGGAGATTCTTCCGACACCGATTCACATTATAATATTACCTTCTGTGTAAGTGATTTATTATGAAAATTTTTTGTCAAAATTTTCACAAAGAATATTTGTAAATTTTACGTCTATAAAAATATTTCCATAAAAAGAAAAATGGTATTTAATAAACAGCATATAATCTGGAAACATTTGGTAAGTTACTAATTTTATTATAATGTGTTTTTTTTATACCAATAATTCTTTAGCATTAGAGTCTACAGTATTGTGTATTATATTTCCCTGCATAATAGTCGTACCTAGACATTCACATAGAAACTTTGACAAAAAAATTGCGACTATTACGCGAGTAAAAATATTAGGTGACGTACAGATAAAAACCACAATATTTTTGTAACCACATCCAAGCATTTTTACAAGAATTAGCATATTGGTGGATATCCTTCTATATATATAAAAAAAAAGTTTTGATTTGGAAATGGACGAATGAAAATCTGCGTAGATATTCCGGGTAGATCGGCATCCAATTTGAATGCTTAAGCATGGCCTTTCATCGTTAATATTAAAAAAACTGTTGCATACAAAAATATGAAAATCGGTGGTATTATAGAGAAATGTTTGATAAACACGCTGATGCAGAGTTTTCAAATCGAAGAATTATTTTAAGAGATATTTATTTCTAAAGTTGGACAAAATTGTTCCATTGAAAAAGTTTTATTGGAGCAAAAACTATACATGAGAATTTAATCATTTTTAGATAATTTTATACGTTATACGTTCCCGGTGTGCAGATTGTATTTACTTTTCTTATTTGACACATTTTTTGAGGTTTTATTTCAATTTTAAATTCAAATTTTCAGCATTTCGAGAGATATTTTTTACAAATTTTAGAAAATGTTATTAATTAAAACTGTTGCCAATTGTATAAACAGCGCAAACAATAATGTTTACTTCAAATTAAAAATTTATTTACGCATGACTATTACAAACAGAAAAAAAAAACTTTAAAATTAGAATTAAATGATTACATGTTAAAAGCAGGAAAATTACGTAATAAGAACCATATTCACGCTTGAATTTTAAAAGAGAAACAAAATCTTAAAATAAAAAAAATCATTATTATGCGTTAAAACTTGTAATTGGAGGAAATTATGTCATATTTAAAATGGCCAAAAAATGGCAAAACAATTTGAATTGAAAAATATATTTGCGCGAGATATTTTGAGATAATTTTTTCAACTATTATCGTGAATTCCAAGACAGCGCAAATAATATTTCCTTCTAACAACAAAAGTATTTTCACGTGAATATTAATCCTTCTATCCTTCTATATATATAAAAAAAGTTTTGATTTGGAAATGGACCAATGAAAATCTACGTAGAAATTCCGGGTAGAACTCATCCAATTTAAATGCTTAAGCCAAAGCCTCCTTATCGAAATAGCAGGCCTCGCAATCGCTAAAGGTGTTATTACACGAGGGCTCAAAAGGCGTTATTAGACGAGGGGTCAAAGACGCTTCAGATTCCGGGCGTCTCCATGTTATTCCTATGGCTGAAGGGGGGTCGCTTGGAGAACAAGCAACTTTTTTCTGTCGGGACGTCTTTGACGCCCGAAACGAGGCGACTCGCCAGTAACAGCCAATCAAATGCTTGGAAATCTGATAATAGAAAAGCCTTTTCAGGAACAGCCAATGAAATACTTGGAAAAGACGGACCGTGAGGCGGCTGTTGTTGCTAGACGCCTGGGATTCCAAGCGTCTTTGAGTCCTCGTGTAATAACACCATCACCAAAAGACGCTTGGAATCCCAGGCGTCTAGCGACAACAGCCGCCTCACGGTCCGTCTTTTCCAAGCATTTCATTGTCTGATCCGGAAAAGGCTTTTCTATTATCAGATTTCCAAGCATTTGATTGGCTGTTACTGGCGACTCGCCTCGTTTCGGGCGTCAAGGACGCTCCAACAGAAAAAAGACGCTCGCTCTCCAAGCCACTCCCCTGCAGCCATAGAATAACATGGAGACGCCTGTAGAGATGGGCAACCTCGTTACTTTTAAGGAATCGTTCACCGAAAGGAACGAGTTCATTGGAGTCGTTCCTTTCGCAATCGTTCCGAAAAAAGGAACGAATCCGAGAAAAAAGGAACGATTCCGAGAAAAAAAGAACGATTTTGAAAAATAAAGGATTCCAAGGAGAAAAAAACACTTCCGAGATAAAGAGAACCACATGCAATCCATAATATTTTTTACTAATTTATTTTCTTATGTACTCATCCATTTTCTTACGCATCCAGTCGCCTTAATTTTGTAATATTTTGGACAGATGATTTTGTGTTTAAGAGTTCATTTCATTGATCAGTGTGTGCAATTAATTTGCAGTTATTTCTAACTTTATGATTTATGGTATAAAGCATAATTCCTCTTGGAAATTTAAGGGCGGTGCAAGGTCTATTCGATTTTCAGTGTAATCATTGGTTTCTCTTGAAAATATGTCGTCAAATGACGTCCATTTATATTATTATTTTATATAGTGTGTCTTTACTCTCAACGATGTTCAGTGGCTAAGTCCTAAACCGTGAATCATAGACCGGTTTTGTAATTTCCATTCAACTGACCATTTGTAATTCCAATTACAAAAATGTTTTAAATAAGGTAAAAAATTATTCTGAAAGTCGTTTGGATCAATAAAAATATTTCTAAAAATGTTACGAAATTTAATTTTTTATATGGTCCCCCGCCCTATAAGAGATATTTAGTAAAAATTTCCTGTTCTCTTAAAAGAAAGACAAAAAAAGTCCCATTCATCTAACACTAAAATTCATGAAGTTATACGAAACTTTGAAATGCAAGACTTATGCCACTTTTCTGCATCCGAATACACATGAGTTTAGCCATGCTTCTAGGGGTCGTAAACAAAGTGCTTAAAGTATTTGAAGGATTTATTTCATGTGTAGCTGCGCTTTGAAAGAAATCGTATTACGACAGATTTTTGTAAGGATTTGAAGCTGTTTCTTTTCATGATTTTTTTAACAAAAACTATGCTATTTTTATAAGCTTTTATTTAACCTATTAACCGTCAAAACTATAAGGAGGAATTTTCAAATTTCTTGTTGAAAGTCGCTTTGTCACCACAAATTCAGAAAGGTAATTTCCGCTTTATTAAAATATCAAAATTTCTGCCAATAAATAAGGCAATTTTTTTAATTGTAAAATAGTGGTGACAAAGTAATTAATGTAAGCATAAGCAATTATTTTGACCGTTGCGTGAACGCAACACCAGCGGGTAACGGGTTAACTTGAAACGATCGTATGTATGTCTTTCCAGTTCAAAATTTGCACTCGAAATTCAAGTCACTTTAAAATATGCGATCGAGATTAAATTTTACATATTGACGTAAATCAGATGACAATGTAATATTATTATGATTTTCAGTGCTTACCATTATGTACTTATTTTACAGGGTAACACAAAAAATTTCAGATAGATTACTGCCAACAAGTTTACTAAAAAGTTTTAGATTAGATAACACAAGACTGCGATGGTTGTGTGTTTTTATTTTTAAAATTATGTATTTTTAAAATTATATATTTTTAAAATTATGATTTTTATGTATTTTTAGCGCTGAATCCGAAAATTATCTTCATTTTTAACCGTCATGTCAGAATTTTTCGCAAATAGTAAATTTCAAAATAGTAAATTTCAAAATTGAAAAAATAGCTAATACTATAAAATAGAGTCGATGGTTGTATTTTTTAACTTTTACGACTGATTTGTATGTGCTTTTTAGTACTGAATGTAAAAATTACCTTCATATTTAACCATCATGTTAGACTTTTTTGTAAATGGTAAATTTCAAAGTTAAAAAATAGCGAAAATCTGATACTATAAAATGGATGTAAAACTTCTTTTATTCAATTTAATTTTATTTAATTCAAGAATTTATTCAATTGTTGGCTTATACTGGGATTTTTTACAGCTAAACAGCTCGGGGATCCGATGTGGGAAGGGAAGAGGTTCAATTAAAACTTTGAACTTTTAAACTTTGAAATTTACAATTTGCGAAAAATCCTGACGTGATGGTTAAAAATGAAGGTCATTTTCGGATTCAATAGTAAAAAATACATAAAAATCAATTATCAAAAGTTAAAGAAATAACAATCACGTCTATTTTATACTATCAGAATCAGATTTCCCGAAATTTTTCACTTTTTAGCTTTCAAATTTACGATTTGCAAAAAATCTGTACTTTGTGATAAAAAATGAAGGCCATTTTTGGATTCAGTGTGTAAAGAATCGAGGCTGTTGCTTTTCAACATTTTATTTAACGAAAATTCTATTATTTTTTTCCTGTTATATGTTTAGTACAAGCTGTATATTTTGCATTAATATTTCAGAATGATTATAGATTTCAAATTTATAATGCAATGTTAATTTTACTATAAAATATGTTTTTTATATATCTGAAGATTATTTATATTTCTAGTAAATTTGTAAATGACCCCTATTTCGCAGCAAAAAATATGCTCCAAGTTTAAACAGCCATTACTTCGGTCAGTTTTAGTCGTAGAATAAAAGGACTTTTATTTGTCTTACTTGTAAGTGCAATAGGAAAGTTTTACTAACTATAACTTGAAGGACCGGGGGATCGTATAAAAAATTAAATTTCATAATTTATCAAGAAATGATTCTATTGACCGAAATCACTTTTTAAATACTTCTTTACCCCCATTTAAAACATTTTTGTAATTGGAACTATATGGCTATGAGTAACGGTTTAGGAATTAGCTATTGGACATCGTTGAGAGTGGACATCCTGTATAGGAAATTTTATTATTGCTCTGATATTTGTCACCAGGGTCTAGAAATTTTTAGTCTCATAGATTCCTCTTCAAAATCTACCTCTAGGTAATCTTAATTTCATTTTTCATTCTGAATCTCATTTTTCATTTGGATGGCCCTACTGGTTTGGATATGTAACTAGTTAAAGTAGATTACATTTTCGTTCCAGTGTCCGTACTTTCAATAACTTTACCCCCTTTATCATCTTTCTCCTCAGCTCCCTAACTTTACGCACACAGGATATTTCGCATAATTCATCAACATTATTATCACCGCCTTCAGGATCTGGTTCAGAAGTGAAACACCCTATTCTATAGCAATCATCTTGTAGTGCAATTCAGTGATATATATCAATTTTAATGCATTTGAAATAGCTTAATGTCATTAAAATGCGCTGCAAACGATTTTTTCCCGTTGACCATAATGTAACGAAATACTTTTGTGTGCCCCTGTAAATAAACTATTAATGCTACACTCTTCATATTGAATACAAAACATTCCATGGTAAACATCATTAACATATATCAATTGCATGGGAATCCGAGTATATTTACAGGAGTTAGGTATATCACACACTGAGACCACAGAACGACACAAAGCGCAACATGAAGTGCAAAAACCTGTCGAAATAAAGAACGAACTTGTTGAAAACTTGTTTTAAACCAGTTTTTCTAGCAAATTCAAGCGACATGTCTTATGTGTCGCCTTAGTGTGTGACTTGCCTTACAGCGTGAACAGACGGTCTGACGGACAGACAAACAGCATTCATAAACACTAACTTTATTGGAAAGAGTTAAAAAGTAAAGCACGTTTTTGCACACTGTCTTTCCTGATTGACTGATGTATGTCTTGTTTTTTACCCTAACATCGCTATTTGTGAATTGCTGTTAACTATGTAGAATTTCAATAAACTTACAACTCTTTTTGAATCTCTAATTTCACGAGAACCTACAGGAATTTCTCTAATTTCACACCTTCATCCGCCGTCACCCTCTCTCCACTTATATCATACAGAACCTCAGTTCGGTGTGAGTGAATTGCGATGCTAATATGTTTGTTTGGATTGGGATCTTTGGAGCTTCATAACTCATGAAGTCATGGAACACTTGTGTTACACGAAAGGGTAGAAGTTCTTTCAGATGATTTGTAAACAGATTCATTAGCAGCATGGCTATGGCTAGTGATATTTATAAGATAATATTATATATATTAATATTATAATATATATACATATATATAGTAATATATATGATTTTATTCATATATAGTACATATTATCTCCGCCAAAAGATATAGTGATTCACTAAACTTCAAAGTTCTATTTCTTTAAATTTGAAATTTGCTAACATTTTAACTGAAAAAAGGTTTATTGGTTTAATTAAATTAAACAAATTAAAAGTATGTCCATTATTATTACAGAGTGTAGTACTATATAAAGAACTATCTTTTTGACGATGTTTCGGCCGTTGAATGAAATATATCTGTTGTAAACGTGTTATAGATAATACCAACCTTAATTTTTTGAGAATTTGACTATTTTTTATTCGGAGTTAAACTTTTTATTGTCAAAACTATTTAAAATAGATAAAACATTTTGTTAAATTCGAACTTTTCAGAAAACTTTATCTAATTTAAGAAAAAAAATGAAAATAAATAAATAAATCTTCTAAGTGAAAAGAATAACAATAAGAAAGGAAAATACATAAAATTTAGTATCGTATTTGCAGTAAGTTTTACCTCAATAAAAACGGAAATTTGGTATTAGGCTTGAAACATTAAATTTAGTTTAGCATGAAGGGAGCCCTGATTTAGTCGAAATTAAACTCAGATATGTATTATCCATCACCACAGTAACAGGCATTAATCTTGGCATTGATTTCGGGATTTACGAGTATCAATAACGATCAAGAAATCTGAATTATTATAAGAAATTATTACGATAAACGATTTTTTTTGCTTTTATTTTACGTTGAATTAAAACAAAGTCACAGTTATTTAAATTCTAATTATTTAGCAAGAAATAGAAGTAAAATAACAATTGAAAAAACTGTACAAAATCACAACGTGCATTCTTTGGAAACCAATAATTAAATTCGTATATTGTAAAACTTTTTAAATGCAATATTAACCTTCCGCATACCAGACCGGTGCAACAGACCCGATAGATACATTCAAATTGATTTTTCACATTCTAAAAAATGAAAATTTTGTAAATATGTGACTTTTTCTGGAATGTTCTACTCAAAAGAATAGAACATCCCAGAAAAAACCCATATTTACAGAAATTTCAGTTTTTAAAATAAATTAGAAATATCATTATAAATGTACCTGTCGGGGCAATTGAACCCCTCTGGTAGGAAGAGGGTTAACATAAATCTATTAAACCGAAACAAGCATAAAATATGCAGCTTTATATATATATATATATATATATATATATATATATATATATGTGTCGCAGTGTTGGAGAATGTCCGATGATCTATATGTAGCACGTGATTTTTCTTTCCCGTTTTTATACTCAAAACGGCCATTAAGAGAGCTAACCGCGGTTAAATTATTTCAATCCCACCCACCACTGTTACTGTTATCTTATTATTATTATTAGACATTATGCTTTTTGAAATATTCATTATCTTAAGAAAGAAAGAAACGTTTTACAAAAATTCCTTGTTCTAACAGATTTTACTCTATGTAATAAACCTCAACGTAAGTTGATTAAAACAACAATCTTAGGGTGTTTCGAGATTTTTTTAATCATCTTCTTCAGGAGAGAAAAACAAGACGCCAAACTGTGGAAATAAAGTGGTACTCGAGCGCTCGTAGCTGGTCATACATTTATTTTGACAAAGAGGATTCTCAAATTGAAATTATGTTTGAGGAAAAAACATGAAATAGTGAAATATGCATGAAAGTGCGTAACTCTACAATTATTAAAATAATTGAAAATCAGTTATTATTATCCTATTAAAATGCAATTTTTATGGCCTAGTGATGTATTTCTTACATTATTCAAAAATGTTTCTAGTCAGATTAAAAAAAAAATATTTTTCACTAGTAATTAAACAAGCATTTTCTTTGTTTTTCTAAGGCTGTTCTTAAGTGATCTGCTCAACAAGCGTAAAACGTTTTGACACATTTACAAATTCATTTTTTAACGGAAAGATATAAAATTGGAATGTTTGACCATGGAAGCGATTTGGAATTTGAACTTTGTTTTCCATCTTTTGATCAGTAAATTACCTATTTAGTTATAATCGATTTTGATCACGTGACAAACATGTTTTTTACCCATTTTTGAGAAATTATGCCTCTTTCGCGCGGAAATTCGGTTCAAAACGCCCATTTTGACACTATTTTCTGAAAGGCCCATTGCGTTTGCAAAAAAACGGAAAAAACAGCTCGATTACATAGTTTCTGAACAACAACACCTGCTCGTTTCATGCATTTCCGAATAAAAATAAATTAAAACTTTTGTCACAAATTTATCCTTTTGGATTTGAGAACAGCCTTAAGAATTCATTTAGAAAAAATTCATTTCGTATGATACATTTACCAATTAGAAAATGTATTAGTGTATTAAAGTACACATGGTGTTCCATTACCCTCGGGATCCAGGTACTCAAACGGTAAAGCACGTAAAGTTTCTGGGTTCGAATCCCATCTCGGGCACTTTTTCACTCAGGTGTAAAAAATCCAATTCGTATAAAATATTTTTTTAAATTATTTCTTTCAGATTAATTTAGCACAAGAATATGAAATAGTAATGTTTATTAAATGCCCTACTCTGCCCCGCACTTAAATTTCTCTTTTCTTTCTTTCTTTCTTTTTCTTTCTTTTTCTTTTTTTGAGGAGGGGGGGGGGCACACACATTAGAAGGATGTTTTGGCAATAAAGTCAGCTTTAATAGAATCAAAATCTGTTATTTTGAAATAAAATAGCGTATTTTAATTTATTAAAACTGACCAGTCTACAAGAAAGATTCCGACAAGAAAGAAACAAGAAAGAAACCGATTCCCAAGGAATCGTACCTTTTCGGAACGGTTCCTCGGATTCGGTCCTTTTTGGAACGGTTCCTCGGAATCGGTCCTTTTTGGAACGGTTCCTCGGAATCGGTCCTTTTTGGAACGATTCCGAAATGGACCGACTCCGAGGAATCGGTCCTTTTCGGAATGACTCCGAGAATCGGTCCTTTTCGGAGTCGGTACATTTTGGACCGATTCCGAGGAATCGTTCCGAAAAGGACCGAATCCGAGGAACCGTTTCAAAAAGGACCGAATCCGAGGAACCGTTCCTTTTCGGAATCGTTCCCAAAAGGACTGATTCCGAGGAACCGTTCCATAATGACCGAATCCGAGGAACCGTTCCAAAAAGGACCGAATCCGAGGAACCGTTCCGAAAAGGACCGATTCCTTTTTAGAGAATGGAATCGTTCCTTCTGTTTCACTGCCGGAATCGTTCCTTTGGAGTCGTTCCTCAACAAATGACACATCTCTAGACGCCTGGAATCTGAAGCGACTTTGACCCCTCGTGTAATAACACCATAAGTTTCCTTTGTCCGCTGTACACGTGGTTAGAAACCACATAGTTTTCCGTGACTAGCGCCATCTAACGTGAGAAACAGAAATATTTTTTAATTTGTTTTCCATTTGTCTTTTACCATTTTCTTTACGATGTGCTTTGTAGTTTGCAAATGATAGTTGTTAATCTTAAAATTTTCATATGTTCTAGACATTTTATTTAAAAAATGAACTTATTTACTGTTAAATAAAAAATGTTTACTGCTATATTCCGTTATGTATATAAATGATGATAATAATAGTAATAATAATCAGGAAAGAAAATTATTTTACCACGAATTTCTCAGTGATATTAGTTATTGAAATAAATGGATAGCATCTAGATCCGGAAAATGTAAAATATTTCATTTTCTCTTTTATATTTTCAAATATGTGATTTATTTTATTTCTGCTATTTCTTTTCTTTTCACAATTAATTTCACCTTACAGTATTAATTTCACATCGCTCCTTCAATTTGTTTCAATGCACAGTCTCATTTATTTATTTATTGGCCTATCATTTGTTTTATTTTTGAAGGTATGGGGGATCATTTCAGTTTAACATACTTTAGATGAAAGCTTCACTGTTTTTTCATATAAAGTTTGTATGGATTAATCTATGCAAAGTTTCATAATTGGCTCCACAGTCAATTGGCATATGTTGGCGGGCATAGTTTGGTGCGTAATTAATTTCCTTGTTTTAACTCACATATGTTATGTAAGTTTTCCTAAAATGTATCAAAGTATTTTAGGAAAGTTAAAACACGCATAGATACACATAAAAACAGACTGAAGTCATAAACACGGAAAAAATTGGAAAAATAAAGTTTAATAAGCACTTAAATTTATACATGTCCCTCAACTTTCCGCAAATACCGTATTCTTGTCATGCTACGATTTTGGTGTTTGTAAATCTTAATTTGAGTATTCTTCCTTAATCAGACCTAGAGCCAATTGGCGTAAGTGCAGTTTGGCGCAAAATTAATTTTATTTTAAAACCGTATACTTGATACCACATTATTCCAGCATCGCGTTTTTGCAGTCAACTTTGACTGTGGAACAGATTACAGAACATTAGCTAATACTACATTATATAATAATAAATCGGTATTTTTCAAGTATAGGGGCCTTGGCGAGAGAAGAAAATTTGGCAACGTAATTTCTGGAAGCATATTCACTGTTTCACATAAAGAAGCAATATTTTCCAATATTTGTACAATTTATTTAATATAAAAAAGGCATTTATCTATTTTATATACAAATATAAACAAATCGTATATAAAAAACATTAATAATATCTAGAAACTAAATTTATACATGTAAATTCGGCACAGATGTCATATTGGCGCGATTTTTTTCTGGCGCCAATGTCATATACGCACCGGATACTTAACTGGCACCAAAGTGTCGTTATTTTGCTTGATATGGTTATCCGGATATAGATGATATGGTAACGAGGTTTTTGCAAAATTGGCGTCGGAAAAAAAATCGCGCTAATATGGGGCCGTATATGACATCTGTGCCGTAAATTCTTATAAAACAAGCTGACAGTTCATAAGTTTTGTTTTCATAACTGTTTATATCAATCGGCAACAAATCGCTCTTTCCGAAGCCCAAATTGTGCCAAGATTTTAAAAAAATAACCCGCAAAGTCGTATATACTGAAAATGGTACTTGTTAGTTATCCCGTCGACCAAATTACTGTCGCCAATTTGTAAGATTAAATGCCAATAATGGTTTGCCATAAATTAATGGTACAGATGTCATATTCGCCCCATATTGGCGCGATTTTTTTCGGTTGCCAATTTGGCGAAAACATCAACAGCATAAACAACATAATCCGGGTTACCACATCAAGCACTTTGGCGCAAGTTAAGTACCTGTTGCCTATATGATATTGGCGACAGAAAAAAATCGCGCCAATATGGGGCGAATATGACATCTGTTCCAAATTAATTAATTTTAAGATTAAATGCCAATAATGGCCAATAAAACCAATATTTCGACGTTTTGTTTGTATTTTTATTAATGTTATACTAATTTATTTGTTTTTTCGTTATTTAAAATAAAAAATTGTGTCAATTTCTAGAACTTGGTGAGTAGTTTGGCGATTTATATAATTTGGCGAAATTGGTCAACGGGATAATTAACAAGTACCCTAAAAAATATCAATAAATCTTATATTTAAATCTTCATTTTTGATATGTTTCATTTTTTAAAGCCAGAACATAATTGTGCGAAATATTTTTTATACGCCTTTATTTTACTGGAATTCGAAAAATATTTTATACAATTTTGCCAACAACACAACATTTTCAATTTTTTACTATGCATTTGTTTATGGAGTATTACCAGGAGTATACACCAGGTGGCGTAACTTACGGGACAAAGTCAGCTAATAAGTTGGCAATTATCGGGGACATTTTCACCCATAGACTTTCTCCGGATCGTCAAGTCTGTTTTATGATAACGGAGTCCTGGCTTATGCATGACCATAGCCTACTGTGATATATAACGGCCCGCGCATTTCGCCGAAAAAGTGAAGTCGGATCCAACTACAAACCCTGAACCAAAACTTCACAACGTGCTCTTTGTTTACATTTATACCCTGCCCAGATAGAAGCTTGTTTCTCATCGTCGAGGTTTCAGAATCATTGATCGTATTTTCATGTAATAAATTAAATATTTATATTCTTCAATTTCCTCCGATTTAAAAGGCTATTTTAAACAAATTGTAGCATTTTAGTGTTACACATACTTTTAAGATTAGCAAAATTATTTATTGTTTACTTGAGCGTTTGGTTCAACATGAAAAATGCCGGTTCTGTTATTCTTTTTTGAATGTCCCGTACTTATATAAAAATAGCTTGGTTTCATATACACGTTTTAAAATTAAAATTTGATTTTTATCAAACTACAGTTCTCATAACAGACTTGAAGCAGCTATTTTTGATTAATTTACTGTTACCGGTAAAATATTTGTTTTTAATATCGCCCGAACCAAGAAGAAGAAGAAGAAGAAAAAAAAAGGCCGATCTTCCTTAAACATTAAATATTCTTATTTTTAATCAGAGAAAGAAATGGTGATCACGGATTTAAATATCGTTGCAATATTCTATGTTATCCAAGTAATTTTGATTAAATCATGTAAGAATATTTGTTACTTAATAAATTACATTTATTAATTAATACAAGGAATTTTATGAGTATTTTAATATATTAAAAAATTTTTCCATCAGTTTTATTGTTTCAGCAGTGAAAATAGTAAATAAATGGTACTTAGTTATCCCGTCGACGAAAAGTCTATCGCCAAACTATAAGATTAAATGCCAATAACGCTTGATCGTAAATGTCACATTCACTTGACTGTAAGCAAGTTACACGTGTTTATGTCATCAAGTGATTTTTATTTCGACGTTTTATTTGTATATTTATTAATGTTATACTAATTTATTTGTTCTTTCGTTATTTAAAATAAAAATTATGTCAATTTGTAAAATTTGGCGAGTGTTTTAGCGATTTATATAATTTGGCGAAATTGGTCGGCGGGATAACTAAGTTGTACCAAATAAATTTGTGACATTCATGTTTTAGACTAAGCATGTGTTTTTTTTTATTTATATATTTTTATGTGTGTTGGTTTAACAGTTTTAAAGAGAAACACATTATATTAGTCACTTAAATAAATAGAACTTTACATTTACATTGATATGGACAGTTTATAATAACCCTTAACAGCTGTATTCGAATTGCTGTCATTTCTAAGCTTGACTGGAATGTCAGCAGAATTGTAAACGTATAACCATGGCGACATGACGTAATTTGTGTTTGTTTACATATCTACCCTTCCCAGGTTGTTTCAGTTACGGTCAGAGTCAAATTTCAATTTTGGGCAGGGTATCAGAGTCCTCTGGCGAGCGACTTCATACATTAAACCCAAATCAGTCTGCCTGTAGTAGTATTTAAGTATGCCTTGAGCATGGCCTTTCTTCGTTAATATTAAAAAACTGTCGTATACAAAAATATGGAAATCGGTGGTATTATAAAGAAAGATTTGATAAACACGCTGATGCAGACAGTTTTCAAATCGAAGAATTACTTTCAGAGATATTTAATGCTAAAGTTGGACAAAAACGTTCCATTAAAAAAGTTTTATTGGGGCAAAAACTACACATGAGAATTTAATCATTTTTAGATCATTTTATAGGTTATAAGCTCCCGGTGTGCAGATTGCATTTATTTTTTTTATTTGACTATTTTTTGAGGTTTTATTTCTATTTTAAATTCAAATTTTCAGTATTTCGAGACATATTTTTTACAAATTTAAAAAATGTTATTAATTTAAACTGTTGCCAACTGTATAAACAGCGCAAACAATAATGTTTACTTCAAATTAAAAATTTATTTACACTGGACTATTGTAAACAGAAAAAAAAATAAAATTAGAATTAAATGATTACATGTTAAAAGCAGGAAAATTGCGTCATAAGAACCATATTTACACTGGAATTTTAAAAGAGAAACAAAATGTTAAAATAAAAAAATCATTACTATGCGTTAAAATCAGTAAATGGAGGAAATTACGTCATATTTAAAATGGCAAAAGAATTTAAATTAAAAAATATATCTGCGCGAGACATTTACTTGATATTTTGAGATAATATTTTCAACTATTATCGTAAATTCGAAGACAGTGCAAATAATATTTCCTTCTAACAACAAAAGTATTTTCACGTGAATATTAATAAGAGAAATAAAACTTTGGTGTAAATTACGTCAGATTTAAAACGATACATTTAAAATGAATTATTTAAAAGAACTATCTTATAGCGCAGTTAAAAAATACCTGGAGACAATGACACTGTTTACTTAATTCATTTTACATTAACTTATTAACTAATTTTTTTAATTAAATACGAAAACAGCCATTGTATCTTTTAACAGCAGCAGATATGGTCTTAAAAATGCCCAATCCAAGAAAAACGAATGGAAACCCGTTTACAGAGAGATCGCTACTGTTTTTTAAATTTTAATTCCATATTTTTAAAGCCAATCAAATTAGCGTGCTTTTTGGATTTTGGTGTCCCTAAACGGGGGTTGTCGAGCGTAGCTCGTAGGGGACAGAGCCCCCTAGTCATATAAATAAGAAAATAACTAGCAATATCTAACTACATTTTAAAATAATACCTTTTTTTGTATGCTAGCGGTTTTACCCAAAAAATATTAAAAGTCGTATGCGCATGATATACAAACATTAGTGACTACGTGAAATAGATGGCACGTCCTTTTCTATTTAAATTTACGATATCATGGAGCAATACATTTGAGTACTTAAAATTTCATTATTAACTGTTAGATTTCGATAAAATAAGATATATTTGAAATTTTTTTTCTAATTTTTTTCAGGATCCATTTTTTCCATAAAGGAGTTTAATAAGATGCGCACGTTGTGCGATCATACGGCAAACCTGAAACATGATACCTAAAATATTCTGGAATTTGATTTAATGTATGACTTATTGTGGTGTTGAAAAAATGATTGGTATTTACGTATTATCCGTGCCAGGAGGTAAATATCGCGAAAATTGGTCGCCAATTGCCAATCTTTTTATGCTAATCATGTTTAAAAACATTATTAACCACACAAAATTGTTAAAAATGGTAAATAATGAAAAATAAATTAAACAAAAACATAATTTCAAGAACAAATTAAAAAAAACAAAATTTATTTCCTACATTGTTTAAGCCCGAGAAGGGACAGATATTAAGTTATTTCATTCAATTAGTTCTACATTTAATGTTAAATTTTTGTAACCAATTAGTTAAGCCAATTGAAGATTAAAAAATAAAAATAAAATTCGTACAATATGATACTTAAAACATCCTAAAAACTTAGATTCCATTCAAATGAAATCGAAATAAATCTTAGACTTCTTCCATTTTTAATTGAAAATATTTGTATTGCAGATTTAGTATTATGTTTATGAAAAATGTGCATAAAATGATAAGATGCAGCAAAATACAAAACTTTAAAAAAAGTCCAAGATTTATTTTGATTTCATTAGAACGGAATCTAAGTTTTTAGGATGTTTTAAGTATCATATTGTACAAATTTTATTTTTATTTTTTAACCCTCTAAGTGTTTGGGGCGTAACATTCCGTTCACTAAGCTCCAGGTTTCACAGCAGTACAAGCAATATTTAAGATAATATAATTCTATAGATTTAATAAATTTTAAATACATTGAAGAATGAATAATATTCTCAAAAATTACATTCATATTTGTAATTAAGTTTTTTTTTATAATGTTGAAATAATCATATTTTCTTAGCATTTAAAACAAAATGCAAAGAAAACAACATTACAATTTTACCCTTTTGCAAGACGCTCGGAGGGTTAATCTTCAATTGGCTTAAATTGGTTACAAAAATTTAACATTAAATGTAGAACTAATTGAATGAAATAACTTAATATCTGTCCCTTCTCGGGCTTAAACAATGTAGGAAATAAATTTTGTTTTTTTAATTTGTTCTTCAAATTATGGTTTTGTTTAATATGTCAATTTTTTTAATAACTACAGCACTCAGACGAACGCATTTCAAAATTAATACAGAGTATCATCATCAGGCTTTGATGTATGCGGTATTGCATCACAATGTGGGATGCAGTTTACCAATGTGCAATTTAAAATGTTTCACCACTGTAGTAATGCAGGTTGCGGTAGTTTGGACAAAATCTTTCAATCTGCACGTAAATCTATAATCAAAACATAAACAATTAACTTCACTTAAATTTAGATACCTCATTTCCCAGTCAGGAAAGCTATGAGTGTAAATGTAAATTCTGTTGAATCCTTACTGCTAATATTTAACAATATTATAGCTGTGATACAGTAAAAAATAAAAAAAATAAAAGTTTTACTTGAATTTTTAAACCTTATTCTCTCCGAAAGGGGGATGTAAACACATCAGAAAATTATTACCTAAGTTTAACTTGGGGTATAAATAGTTCTCATCTCGAAAATAAAAATACATTTTAAAATTTAAGTTATGTGATTCCCCACTAAGTTCGCTACCGGCGTAAAAATAGCTATCTATTAGAAACCTTTTAATAAAATATAAACTTGACCAAAGCAAAAACGTATTCTGAAAATATCCTTTTTATTTCCACTATGACGCCATATTCATCTTTTTAATTTTTGAAAAAAAAAATAAAAAAACTATTTCAATTAAAATTTTTCACGTGGGAATCTTTCTACTAAAACCAAATAAATTATTATTATAGCTTTTGAAATTTTTGCAACAATGAAGAAAAAATGTTACATTTTCTATTAAAAATGTCCGTTGATTCTCAATGAAAAAAGTGAAATTTGGAATTATTAAGAAAGATATTTGAATAATATACAAAAAAATTAGCCCCTGTTTCTCTCTGGGTTATAATTCACCCATATGGAAAGGTATTTTGCCATTCGTTTTGACCCTGACGTCAGGCAAACGTTTTTAAACTTTAAATTTATAATATTATTAGAATTAGTAAAGAATAAAAAATGAGTGGCACCAGGGGGGGGAAAAGGTGGGAAGAAAAAATGAAAAAGTTATCATCTCCATAGGCTTTTCTATGTTAAATTAACATTGAGAAGTGACACTGGAAATAAATAAGTATTGCGCTACCGCGCAATACTTAAATTAATTCATTAATAAATAAAGTATAATAAATGAACTATTATACATAAATAAAAAAAAACTACAAACTACTATTATTATTACATTATAATTCTTATTAGGTAGACGGTTTATAATTGTTTGTATATAATTTGCGACATACTTGGCGAAATTATATCTGATATGGTCAGGATAATACGTAGTGAGTGACAAATGATTATTCGATTAACGGTTTTTTTTTTTTTTAATGTAAGGTACTTTTCGGGCGCAGTGTTATATATACATATGTATATATAACACTGCGCCCGAAAAGTATTGCGCTACATATACATATATATATGTATACATATACATATCACACATATATGTATGTGTATACATACAATATATGTATGTATATATGTATATTTACATATATGTATGTATGTAAATATGTATATATAACACTGGCGTCCGGCTAACCGAAATGTACCAATAATAATTATTAGGTTTCCAGGTAAAGAAATAAAAATGATATTTGGTAGGAAAAATTTGATAGTTACAAAAGCATTTAAAACATAAAGAGAAAAACGGTTTAAAAGAGTCTAACACATAAATTAGTCAGAATTATTTTGAGAACTTTCTTAACAAACACATGTATGGGTCATTCTCTGAAAAGTGGCTGTTTTTTAAAAATAATTGCAGCCCAATAAAATTGCCTCAAAAATCTCAAAATTTAGCCTACAAGTACCTTATTGCTATATTTGTCAAAAAATAATATAAACAAAACTGTATCTCATAGTGTTAGGAATTGAAGTGAAATGAAACTAGTGGCACGCGCTGTGCGTGATTTTTCTAATGTAAATTTAATGATGATGTGTAGTTAATAGGAAGATTCCACGAATGTATGTGAGCTGTTGAATTCTCTTGAAGTAAAATGAAATATGTTTTTATTGTCGGAATTAAATGTTTATTTTATACTATAAATGGCTCTTTGTATGAGTTTGAACCCAGATTCTAATTCATTAACGCCCAGCATCGTGTAGATGCACCTCGCAAGAAGAATATCAGTTACATTTTAAGCTAAGCCTCTTTAGAACTCTATACATATTGGTACCCTCGGCGGGACAGGCATTTTTGAATTTTGAATTTATTTGAATGAAAAGATGAATTAGAATAATTTAAAACGCAAAGAAAACGACTAAGAACTACTTTTACTGTCACAGTTAATAAAATTGAGGCTGAATTATCTAAAGAAATAAATGAATTCAAAGATTTCTCAGTTTTAAAAACTCAACTCATGGACAAGTTTCAGAGGTTAGACACATGTCAAGGTCAAATTTCGGAAATGTTGTTGCAAGAGGAAGACGAAAAATTGTTCACTGAAGACTTTGAAAGTGCAGAAGCATATAGAGAGAAATATATAGAAGTAGGCTCGCACATTGATGAGAAAAATCAGTTATCTTCATGTCCTAGTGAAAGTGAAAGAAGAAAATTAAACTACCAAAAATTGAGCTGAAAAGATTTAATGGCGAACCAAAAGAATAATTATCTTTCCGGAGTTAGTTCAAAAAAATAAATGAAGATGCCTCTATTGTTGATGAGGATAAGATGCAATATTTATTGCAATGCATGGAACCGCAATCAAAGGCAGAGCGATTAGTGAAGAGCTATTCGGCAACTGCTGAAAACTATCCAAAAGCTATTGAACAATTAAATGAAAGATTTGGCCGAGGTGACCTACTTGTTCAGATTTACGTAAGAGAACTGTTAACCCTCCTAATGAGAAATGCTACAGCTGGAAAAATGAAAGTTGATTTGGCTGCTTTATATGATGATTTGGAAAGTAAACTCCGAGCCTTGGAAAGGCTTGGTCGAACACAAGAGAAATACGGAGATTTTCTGACACCTTTACTTGAAAGTTGTTTGCCTTAAGAAATTCTTTTAACTTGGGAAAGAAGCCGAAGTCACAATGCAGCTGCCAGTAAGAATTCCGAACCTTAGAGGAACTGATGTACTTTCTTCGCCAAGAAGTTCAGGAAAATGAAATCGTTTCTCTAGCAAGGAAAGGTTTCGGGGAAATGAATGTCGGCAAAAGAGAACCTATATCTGAAAGTGTAAAGAAATCTGATTTAGCTACCGCATCGGCGTTAGTGAGTATGGAAAATATAGGTAAAAAAATAATTGTATCTTTTGGGAAAAATTTCATCAAAGTGAAAGGTGCTTTAGCGCTAAAAAAAAGTCTTTAGGTGATAAACAAAAATTATTGTTAAAAAAGGGTGCCTGTTTTTCATGCTTACAAAAATTTGGTCATTGAAGTAGAAATTGCAATATTAAATCTAAGTTAAAGTGTACCCTTTGTAACAAACCTCATTTGAAATAATGTGCCCACAGCAATCTAGAAAAAATGATCAAAATGATACTCTTAAATCAAATAATTCTCTTTCTAATTGTAATAGTAGTTAAGTTGTTTTTATGCAGAAACTTGGCGTGCGTATTCGGTCTCACGGTCGCCAAAAGGTTGTACGCGCACTTTTAGATACTGCGAGCCAAAGTAGCTGTGTTAGCAAAGTAACGAAAGAGTAACGAAAGTAGAGTAACGAAGAGTAACGAAATTATTAAGAATGCGTCCTGTGAGAAAGGAAACAATTATTCACGCATTGTTCGGGGGGAGTGAAACCAAGCCCAAACCACATGATGTGTTTTCCGTAGAAATTAGTGAACTAGAAGGAGATAACAAAATTGTTAAAAATGGTAAATAATGAAAAATAAATTAAACAAAAACATAATTTTAAGAACAAATTAAAAAAAACAAAACTTATTTCCTACATTGTTTAAGCCCGAGAAGGGACAGATATTAAGTTATTTCATTCAATTAGTTCTACATTTAATGTTAAATTTTTGTAACAAATTAGTTAAGCCAATTGAAGATTAAAAAATAAAAATAAAATTCGTATAATATGATACTTAAAACATTCTAAAAACTTAGATTCCATTCAAATGAAATCGAAATAAATCTTAGACTTCTTTCATTTTTAATTGAAAATATTTGTATTGCAGATTTAGTATTATGTTTATGAAAATTGTGCATAAAATGATAAGATGCAGCAAAATACAAAACTTTTAAAAAAGGTCCAAGATTTATTTCGATTTCATTTGAACGGAATCTAAGTTTTTAGGATATTTTAAGTATCATATTGTACGAATTTTATTTTTATTTTTTAATCTTCAATTGGCTTAACTAATTTGTTACAAAAAATTAACATTAAATGTAGAAGTAACTGAATGAAATAACTTAATATCTGTCCCTTCTCGGGCTTAAACAATGTAGGAAATATATTTTGTTTTTTTTTAATTTGTTCTTCAAATTATGGTTTTGTTTAATATGTCAAGTTTTTTAATGACTACAGCACTCAGACGAACGCATTTCAAAATTAATACAGAGTATCATCATCAGTCTTTGATGTATGCGGTATTGCATCACAATGTGGGATGCAGTTTACCAATGTGTAATTTAAAATGTTTCACCACTGTAATAATGCAGGTTGCGGTAGTTTGGACAAAATCTTTCAATCTGAACGTAAATGTATAATCATAACATAAACAATTAAGTTCACTCTAATTTAGATACCCTATTTCCTGCTCGGAAAGCTATGAGTGTAAATGTAAATTCTGTTGAATCCTTACTGCTAATATTTAACAATATTATAGCTGTGATACAGTAAAAAATAAAAAAATAAAAGTTTTACTTGAATTTTTAAACCCTATTCTCTCCCAAAGGGTGATGTAAACACATCAGAAAATTATTACCTAAGTTTAACTTGGGGTATAAATAGTTCTCATCTCGAAAAAAAAAATACATTTTAAAATTTAAGTTATGTGATTCCCCACTAAGTTCACTACCGGCGTAAAAATAGCTATCCATTAGAAACCTTTTACTAAAATATAAACTTGACCAAAGCAAAAACGTATTCTGAAAATATCCTTTTTATTTCCACTATGACGCCATATTCACCTTTTTAATTTTTGAAAAAAAATAAAAAAAAAACTATTTCAATTAAAATTTTTCACGTGGGAATCTTTCTACTAAAACCAAATAAATTATTATTACGGCTTTTGAAATTTTTGCAACAATGAAGAAAAAATGTTACATTTTCTATTAAAAATGTCCGTTGATTCTCAATGAAAAAAGTGAAATTTGGAATTATTAAGAAAAATGTTTGAATAATATACAAAAGAATTGGCCCCTGTTTCTCTCTGGGTTATAATTCACCCATATGTAAAGGTATTTTGCCATTCGTTTTGACCCTGACGTCAGGCAAACGTTTTTAAACTTTAAATTTATAATATTATTAGAATTAGTAAAGAATAAAAAATGAGTGGCATCAGGGACAAAAAGGTGGGAAGAAAAAATGAAAAAGTTATCATCTCCATTGGCTTTTCTATGTTAAATTAACATTGAGAAGTGACACTGGAAATAAATAAGTATTGCGCTGCCGCGCAATACTTAAATTAATTCATTAATAAATAAAATATAATAAATGAACTATTATACATAAATAAAAAAAACTACAAACTACTATTATTATTACATTATAATCCTTATTAGGTAGACGGTTTATAATTGTTTGTATATAATTTGCGACATACTTGGCGCAATTATATCTGATATGGTCAGGATAATACGTAGTGAGTGCCAAATGATTATTCGATTAACTTTTTTTTTTTTTTAATATAAGATACATTTCGGGCGCAGTGTTATATATGCATATGTATGTATATATACATATATATATATATACATATCACACATATATGTATGTGTATATATACAATATATGTATACATATATGTATGTATGTAAATATGTATATATAACACTGGCGTCCGGCTAACCAAAATGTACCAATAATAATTATTAGGTTTCCAGGTAAAGAAATAAAAATGATATTTGGTAGGAAAAATTTGATAGTTACAAAAGCGTTTAAAACATAAAGAGAAAAACGGTTTAAAAGAGTCATAAATTAGTCAGAATTATTTTGAGAACTTTCTTAACCAAACACATGTATGGGTCATTCTCTGAAAAGTAGCTCTTTAAAAAAAAAAAAAATTGCAGCCCAATAAAATTGCCTCAAAAATCTCAAAATTTAGCCTACAAGTACCTTATTGCTATATTTGTCAAAAAATAATATAAACCAAACTGTATCTCATAGTGTTAGGAATTGAAGTGAAATGAAACTATTGGCACGCGCTGTGCGTGATTTTTCTAATGTAAATTTATTGATGATGTGTAGTTAATAGGAGTATTCCATGAATGTATGTGGACTGTTGAATTCTCTTGAAGTAAAATGAAATGTTTTTATTGTCGGAATTAAATGTTTATTTTATATTATAAATGGCTCTTTGTATGAGTTTGAACCCAGATTCTAATTCATTAACGTCCAGCATCGTGTAGATGCAACTCGCAAGAAGAATATCAGAAGGTTAGTATTACATTTTAAGATAAGCCTCTTTAGAACTCTCTACATATTGGTACCCTCGGCGGGACAGGCATTTTTGAATTTTGAATTTATTTGAATGAAGAGATGAATTTGAATAATTTAAAAACACAAAGAAAACGACTAAGAACTACTTTTACTGTCACAGTTAATAAAATTGAGGCTGAAGTATCTAAAGAAATAAAAGAATTCAAAGATTTCTCAGTTTTAAAAACTCAACTCATGGACAAGTTTCAGAGGTTAGACACATGTCAAGGTCAAATTTCGGAAATGCTGTTGCAAGAGGAAGACGAAAAATTGTTCATTGAAGACTTTGAAAAGCATATAGAGAGAAATATATAGAAGTATGCTCGCACATTGATGAGAAAAATCAGTTATCTTCATGTCCTAGTGAAAGTGAAAGAAGAAAATTTAAACTACCAAAAATTGAGCTGAAAAGATTTAATGGCGAACCAAAACAATAATTATCTTTCCGGAGTCAGTTAAAAAAAATAAATGAAGATGCCTCTATTGCTGATGAGGATAAGATGCAATATTTATTGCAATGCATGGAACCGCAATCAAAGGCAGAGCGATTAGTGAAGAGCTATTCGGCAACTGCTGAAAACTATCCAAAAGCTATTGAACAATTAAATGAAAGATTTGGCCGAGGTGACCTACTTGTTCAGATTTACGTAAGAGAACTGTTAACCCTCCTAATGAGAAATGCTACAGCTGGAAAAATGAAAGTTGATTTGGCTGCTTTATATGATGATTTGGAAAGTAAACTCCGAGCCTTGGAAAGGCTTGGTCGAACACAAGAGAAATACGGAGATTTTCTGACACCTTTACTTGAAAGTTGTTTGCCTTAAGAAATTCTTTTAACTTGGGAAAGAAGCCGAAGTCACAATGCAGCTGCCAGTAAGAATTCCGAACCTTAGAGGAACTGGTGGACTTTCTTCGCAAAGAAGTTCAGGAAAATGAAATCGTTTCTCTACCAAGGAAAGGTTTCGGACAAATGAGTGTCGGCAAAAGAGACCCTATATCTGAAAGTGTAAAGAAATCTGATTTAGCTACCGCATCGGCGTTAGTGAGTATGGAAAATATAGGTAAAAAAATAATTGTATCTTTTGTGAAAAATTTCATCAAAGTGAAAGGTGCTTTAGCGCTAAAAAAATGTCTTTAGGTGATAAACAAAAATTATTGTTAAAAAAGGGTGCCTGTTTTTCATGCTTTCAAAAATTTGGTCATTGAAGTAGAAATTGTAATATTAAATCTAAGTTAAAGTGTACCTTTTGTAACAAACCTCATTTTGAAATAATGTGCCCACAGCAATCTAGAAAAAATGATCAAAATGATACTCTTAAATCAGAGAATTCTCTTTCTAATTGTAATAGTAATGAAGTTGTTTTTATGCAGACACTTGGCGTGCGTATTCGGTCGCACGGTCGCCAAAAGGTTGTACGCGCACTTTTAGATACTGCGAGCCAAAGTAGCTATGTTAGCAAAGTAACGAAAGAATAACGAAGAGTAACGGAATTATTAAGAATGCGTCTTCTGAGAAAGGAAAGAATTATTCACGCATTGTTCGGGGGGAGTGAAACCAAGCCCAAACCACATGATGTGTTTTCCGTAGAAATTAGTGAACTAGAAGGAGATAACGCGTTTAGTTGTGAAGTATTTTCCGAAAGAAAAATTTGCGGATTTGTCCGTAAAATTAAAGATTATAGGATTTTAAATGAGATGAAAAAAGACAGATTAATCTAACGGGTCACTTTTGTAAGGAAACCAAAATTGATGTTTGATAGGGTCAGATTTGATTGGAAGATTATTAACAGGTAATTTAATTCAATTGAATTGCGATTTGACTGCCATAGAAAGCAAGCTGGGTTGGACTGTAATGGGAAAACAAATTTCTAGTAAGAAACATAATATTTTGACAACATTGTCTATGCATGTTAGAAATGTTCCTTTGAATGAATTATGGGAACTTGAAACAATAGGAATTTCTGACCCCATTCCGAGTTTTGAAAGGAAAAAAAAATTTGATTTAAGCGAGTTTGAAAATAAGATGAAAATTCTTCCCGATGGCGGATATGAAGTAGAGCTTCCATGGAAGTGTAATTCTAAGAACTTGACAGATAACAAAATTTTAGTTGGAAGAGACATGAAAAAATGATTAATAAATTGAAATGCGGAAGATTTTTCGCTGAATATCAGGAAGTATTTAGGGAATGGGGAAAATTAAATATTATTGAGCGTGTCCCAGAAAATGAATTAAGTAATAAATGTCACTATTTACCGCATAGGCCCGTAATCAGGTTAGATAAGAAAATTACAAAGTTACGCCCTGTATTTGACGCGTCCGCTTCTGAACGAGGAAAACCCTCCTTAAATGAATGTCTATATATAGGAATTTATCTCATTGAAGTAATACCTGATATTCTTGACCGTTTTAGAACATATCCTATCGGTATAACTGCAGATATAGAAAAAGCTTATTTAATGTTATCTGTTATGCCTAGAGATAGAGATTTTCTTAGATTTTATTTCCCATGTAGTGAAGGGCAATTGATTTATAGACATTGTAGAGTTGTGTTTGGTGTATCTTCCAGCTCTTATTTATTAAGTGCATCCATAATGCATCTATTAGAAAATAGCTCCCTGGATATAAAGAAACTGCTGAAAAATTGAAATGTTCGTTTTATGTATATAATTGTGTATCAGGTGTACTTAACATTGATGAAGCTGAAACATTTATTGAAAGTGCAAAATTGTTAATGTCTAAAGGGTGTTTTAATTTGCGTTGTTTTGAAAGCAATGTAGCTTGCAAGAATGTCGATAAGAGTTCTGGGGATACTTCTATTTTAGGGATTATTTGGAATTTAAATAATGATTCTTTAAAATGTTGTTTAGATTTAGAAGCAGTAACGTGCGAAAGGAAAATTACTAAGAGGTTAATCTTGAGCCTTGTACAAAGGATTTTTGATCCTATCGGCTTATTGTCACCAACTACATTGCTTCCAAAACTATTATTGCAAGATTCATGGAAACAGAAAATGCCATGGAATCATGAATTGCCTTGTAATATTGTAAATGTATTTTTGAAATGTCTAAAGAATATCGATGTGTTAAAAGAAGTAGCTATACCTCGCTACTTGGAGATTAATACTTCATCTGAACTCCATGTTTTTGTTGATGCAAGCAAAGGAGCATATGCAGCGTGCGTCTTCGCTAGATCAATAATTGGTTCTGAAGTAAAGGTTATGCTTGTTAGAGCGAAGTCTAGGGTTGCTCCTCTCAAAACTTTGAGTATGCCGCGTTTAGAACTAATGGCTTGTTGTGTAGGTGCTCGACTCGCGAATTCTGTCATCAAAGCGATCAATATGCCAAATCTGAAAATGACATTTTGGTCAGATTCTACTACTGCACTTTGGTGGATAAAAGAACATGGAAATTGGTCGATTTTTGTGAGCAACAGAGTTAAAGAGATTCGGCAATTGACCAGAACGGAATCATGGAAGTATGTTCCTGGAAGTTTAAACATAGCTGATATACTATCGCGTGGGTGCTCTCCACAACGAATGCTTTGTTCGAGTTGGTGGGAAGGTCCTAAGTGGTTAAAGGAAAATCCTGGGTGTTGGCCAATGGGCGCGATTGACTGTCAATCTAAATAAGTAGATTTAGAAAAAAAGAAAGTTAAAATTATGAATGTTGATCTTGCTAAAGACGCACCCCATTGGCTCTTAAATAATATATCTAATTATGACAAAATGATAAGAGTATTTGCTTATGTTTTGAGATTTGTAAATAATTGTCGTAAGATTTCTGATAAATGTGAAGATTTGAATCTTTCTCAAAATAAAATTCAGAATTCGGAAAATCACCTAATCAGTTTAGTCCAAAGGTATTATTTGTACAATAACATGTCTGTGCATAATATTGTTACATTCGTAGATAATAATGGAGTTTTAAGGGTAAAAACTAAAATACTGAAAGAAATGATTAAGAATCATTTTTGTATCCAATATTGTTGCCAGATAAGTGTGAATTTACTAAACTGTTGATTAGATCTGTACACCAAAAGAATTGTCATGCGGGAATAAGAATAATGCAGTCTTTAATAAGAGAAAGATTTTGGATTGTTAGAGCGAGAAGAGCCATCAAAAATGTGTTATTCGATTGTATTCCATGCAAACGCTTTAAAGCAAAATCCTTGTCGAGCGAACCGACGCCTTTACCACCAGATCGCGTGACGAATTGTGCTGTATTTGAAATTATAGGAGTGGACTTATCAGGGCCTCTATTCCTGAAAACTGGCGAGAAAGTTTGGATAGCGTTATTTACTTGTGCAGTTTATCGTGCACTTCACCTTGAACTAGTTAACTCGCTATCTTCTGATGCATTTCTTCTAGCACTGAGGCGTTTTATAGCTAGACGCGAAAGACCTAGTACTATTTATTGTGATAATGGAACGAATTTTAAGGGAGCTTCCAACGAACTTTCGAAATTAAATTCGGATAAAATTTTAAGAGAAACTATGACGTTTAAAATTGTTTGGAAATTTATACTTCCCACCGCAGCTTCGTGGGGAGGCTGGTGGGAAATGTTGGTTCGTATTGTAAAAGAATTGTTAATACGTACTCTTGGTAGATCAGTATTGACTTATGAAGAATTGAATACATTTGTATGTGATTGTGAATCTGTAATTAATTGTAGACCTCTAACCTATATCTCTGAGTAGCCACTAGAGCCAGTTCCTCTTACACCCGCTATGTTTCTTACTGAAAACAGATGTTTTAGCAATTCAGATATTATCGAATTAGATTCTCGAAGTTTAAGGAGAAGGGCGAATTATAGAGCTAAACTTCTTACCGATTTTAGGCAACGCTTTAAAAACGAATACCTCAGTGAAGTAGTCCAAAAACATACTGAAAAACACACACGTGAGCCTCGATTGGGGGAAGTAGTCTTGATTGGGGATGATAATAAAAAGCGTTTATTTTGGCCCTTAGGGAAAGTGATTCAGTTGATTCCTGGACGGGATAGTAAAATCCGTACTGTTAAGTTAAAACGCAGCACGGCACGGTTTTACGTCCTGTGCAGCGCATCTTCCCATTGGAAATATATTAGAATGATACGAATGAAATCGCATTTAAAAAGTTGGGTGAAGGGAAATCTAGTTCTAGTGAATGTATTAATGATAAAAATGTATCGTCTCCTGATAGTGTCATAGTTAAGAAATATACCTCTTCTGGAAGATGTGTAAGACCTCCGAAGGAATTAGATCATTTTAATAACAATTGTTATGTGTTTGAAACTCTCCCCAAGTTTCAAAGGGGGGAGGATGTTAGGAATTGAAGTGAAATGAAACTAGTGGCACGCGCTGTGCGTGATTTTTGTAATGTAAATTTATTGATGATGTGTAGTTAATAGGAGTATTCCATGAATGTACGTGAACTGTTGAATTCTCTTGAAGTAAAATGAAATATGTTTTTATTGTCGGAATTAAATGTTTATTTTATACTATAAATGG
This sequence comes from Maratus speciosus, assembly GCA_963932465.1. Lineage (NCBI taxonomy): Eukaryota > Metazoa > Arthropoda > Arachnida > Araneae > Salticidae > Maratus > Maratus speciosus. The sequence continues at coordinate 342,287,978 of OZ010798.1, read as the reverse complement.
CTCTTTGTATGAGTTTGAACCCAGATTCTAATTCATTAACGCCCAGCATCGTGTAGATGCACCTCGCAAGAAGAATATCAGTTACATTTTAAGCTAAGCCTCTTTAGAACTCTATACATATTGGTACCCTCGGCGGGACAGGCATTTTTGAATTTTGAATTTATTTGAATGAAAAGATGAATTAGAATAATTTAAAATGCAAAGAAAACGACTAAGAACTACTTTTACTGTCACAGTTAATAAAATTGAGGCTGAATTATCTAAAGAAATAAATGAATTCAAAGATTTCTCAGTTTTAAAAACTCAACTCATGGACAAGTTTCAGAGGTTAGACACATGTCAAGGTCAAATTTCGGAAATGTTGTTGCAAGAGGAAGACGAAAAATTGTTCACTGAAGACTTTGAAAGTGCAGAAGCATATAGAGAGAAATATATAGAAGTAGGCTCGCACATTGATGAGAAAAATCAGTTATCTTCATGTCCTAGTGAAAGTGAAAGAAGAAAATTTAAACTACCAAAAATTGAGCTGAAAAGATTTAATGGCGAACCAAAACAATAATTATCTTTCCGGAGTCAGTTAAAAAAAATAAATGAAGATGCCTCTATTGCTGATGAGGATAAGATGCAATATTTATTGCAATGCATGGAACCGCAATCAAAGGCAGAGCGATTAGTGAAGAGCTATTCGGCAACTGCTGAAAACTATCCAAAAGCTATTGAACAATTAAAAGAAAGATTTGGCCGAGGTGACCTACTTGTTCAGATTTACGTAAGAGAACTGTTAACCCTCCTAATGAGAAATGCTACAGCTGGAAAAATGAAAGTTGATTTGGCTGCTTTATATGATGATTTGGAAAGTAAACTCCGAGCCTTGGAAAGGCTTGGTCGAACACAAGAGAAATACGGAGATTTTCTGACACCTTTACTTGAAAGTTGTTTGCCTTAAGAAATTCTTTTAACTTGGGAAAGAAGCCGAAGTCACAATGCAGCTGCCAGTAAGAATTCCGAACCTTAGAGGAACTGGTGGACTTTCTTCGCAAAGAAGTTCAGGAAAATGAAATCGTTTCTCTACCAAGGAAAGGTTTCGGACAAATGAGTGTCGGCAAAAGAGACCCTATATCTGAAAGTGTAAAGAAATCTGATTTAGCTACCGCATCGGCGTTAGTGAGTATGGAAAATATAGGTAAAAAAATAATTGTATCTTTTGTGAAAAATTTCATCAAAGTGAAAGGTGCTTTAGCGCTAAAAAAATGTCTTTAGGTGATAAACAAAAATTATTGTTAAAAAAGGGTGCCTGTTTTTCATGCTTTCAAAAATTTGGTCATTGAAGTAGAAATTGTAATATTAAATCTAAGTTAAAGTGTACCTTTTGTAACAAACCTCATTTTGAAATAATGTGCCCACAGCAATCTAGAAAAAATGATCAAAATGATACTCTTAAATCAGAGAATTCTCTTTCTAATTGTAATAGTAATGAAGTTGTTTTTATGCAGACACTTGGCGTGCGTATTCGGTCGCACGGTCGCCAAAAGGTTGTACGCGCACTTTTAGATACTGCGAGCCAAAGTAGCTATGTTAGCAAAGTAACGAAAGAATAACGAAGAGTAACGGAATTATTAAGAATGCGTCTTCTGAGAAAGGAAAGAATTATTCACGCATTGTTCGGGGGGAGTGAAACCAAGCCCAAACCACATGATGTGTTTTCCGTAGAAATTAGTGAACTAGAAGGAGATAACGCGTTTAGTTGTGAAGTATTTTCCGAAAGAAAAATTTGCGGATTTGTCCGTAAAATTAAAGATTATAGGATTTTAAATGAGATGAAAAAAGACAGATTAATCTAACGGGTCACTTTTGTAAGGAAACCAAAATTGATGTTTGATAGGGTCAGATTTGATTGGAAGATTATTAACAGGTAATTTAATTCAATTGAATTGCGATTTGACTGCCATAGAAAGCAAGCTGGGTTGGACTGTAATGGGAAAACAAATTTCTAGTAAGAAACATAATATTTTGACAACATTGTCTATGCATGTTAGAAATGTTCCTTTGAATGAATTATGGGAACTTGAAACAATAGGAATTTCTGACCCCATTCCGAGTTTTGAAAGGAAAAAAAATTTTGATTTAAGCGAGTTTGAAAATAAGATGAAAATTCTTCCCGATGGCGGATATGAAGTAGAGCTTCCATGGAAGTGTAATTCTAAGAACTTGACAGATAACAAAATTTTAGTTGGAAGAGACATGAAAAAATGATTAATAAATTGAAATGCGGAAGATTTTTCGCTGAATATCAGGAAGTATTTAGGGAATGGGGAAAATTAAATATTATTGAGCGTGTCCCAGAAAATGAATTAAGTAATAAATGTCACTATTTACCGCATAGGCCCGTAATCAGGTTAGATAAGAAAATTACAAAGTTACGCCCTGTATTTGACGCGTCCGCTTCTGAACGAGGAAAACCCTCCTTAAATGAATGTCTATATATAGGAATTTATCTCATTGAAGTAATACCTGATATTCTTGACCGTTTTAGAACATATCCTATCGGTATAACTGCAGATATAGAAAAAGCTTATTTAATGTTATCTGTTATGCCTAGAGATAGAGATTTTCTTAGATTTTATTTCCCATGTAGTGAAGGGCAATTGATTTATAGACATTGTAGAGTTGTGTTTGGTGTATCTTCCAGCTCTTATTTATTAAGTGCATCCATAATGCATCTATTAGAAAATAGCTCCCTGGATATAAAGAAACTGCTGAAAAATTGAAATGTTCGTTTTATGTATATAATTGTGTATCAGGTGTACTTAACATTGATGAAGCTGAAACATTTATTGAAAGTGCAAAATTGTTAATGTCTAAAGGGTGTTTTAATTTGCGTTGTTTTGAAAGCAATGTAGCTTGCAAGAATGTCGATAAGAGTTCTGGGGATACTTCTATTTTAGGGATTATTTGGAATTTAAATAATGATTCTTTAAAATGTTGTTTAGATTTAGAAGCAGTAACGTGCGAAAGGAAAATTACTAAGAGGTTAATCTTGAGCCTTGTACAAAGGATTTTTGATCCTATCGGCTTATTGTCACCAACTACATTGCTTCCAAAACTATTATTGCAAGATTCATGGAAACAGAAAATGCCATGGGATCATGAATTGCCTTGTAATATTGTAAATGTATTTTTGAAATGTCTAAAGAATATCGATGTGTTAAAAGAAGTAGCTATACCTCGCTACTTGGAGATTAATACTTCATCTGAACTCCATGTTTTTGTTGATGCAAGCAAAGGAGCATATGCAGCGTGCGTCTTCGCTAGATCAATAATTGGTTCTGAAGTAAAGGTTATGCTTGTTAGAGCGAAGTCTAGGGTTGCTCCTCTCAAAACTTTGAGTATGCCGCGTTTAGAACTAATGGCTTGTTGTGTAGGTGCTCGACTCGCGAATTCTGTCATCAAAGCGATCAATATGCCAAATCTGAAAATGACATTTTGGTCAGATTCTACTACTGCACTTTGGTGGATAAAAGAACATGGAAATTGGTCGATTTTTGTGAGCAACAGAGTTAAAGAGATTCGGCAATTGACCAGAACGGAATCATGGAAGTATGTTCCTGGAAGTTTAAACATAGCTGATATACTATCGCGTGGGTGCTCTCCACAACGAATGCTTTGTTCGAGTTGGTGGGAAGGTCCTAAGTGGTTAAAGGAAAATCCTGGGTGTTGGCCAATGGGCGCGATTGACTGTCAATCTAAATAAGTAGATTTAGAAAAAAAGAAAGTTAAAATTATGAATGTTGATCTTGCTAAAGACGCACCCCATTGGCTCTTAAATAATATATCTAATTATGACAAAATGATAAGAGTATTTGCTTATGTTTTGAGATTTGTAAATAATTGTCGTAAGATTTCTGATAAATGTGAAGATTTGAATCTTTCTCAAAATAAAATTCAGAATTCGGAAAATCACCTAATCAGTTTAGTCCAAAGGTATTATTTGTACAATAACATGTCTGTGCATAATATTGTTACATTCGTAGATAATAATGGAGTTTTAAGGGTAAAAACTAAAATACTGAAAGAAATGATTAAGAATCATTTTTGTATCCAATATTGTTGCCAGATAAGTGTGAATTTACTAAACTGTTGATTAGATCTGTACACCAAAAGAATTGTCATGCGGGAATAAGAATAATGCAGTCTTTAATAAGAGAAAGATTTTGGATTGTTAGAGCGAGAAGAGCCATCAAAAATGTGTTATTCGATTGTATTCCATGCAAACGCTTTAAAGCAAAATCCTTGTCAAGCGAACCGACGCCTTTACCACCAGATCGCGTGACGAATTGTGCTGTATTTGAAATTATAGGAGTGGACTTATCAGGGCCTCTATTCCTGAAAACTGGCGAGAAAGTTTGGATAGCGTTATTTACTTGTGCAGTTTATCGTGCACTTCACCTTGAACTAGTTAACTCGCTATCTTCTGATGCATTTCTTCTAGCACTGAGGCGTTTTATAGCTAGACGCGGAAGACCTAGTACTATTTATTGTGATAATGGAACGAATTTTAAGGGAGCTTCCAACGAACTTTCGAAATTAAATTCGGATAAAATTTTAAGAGAAACTATGACGTTTAAAATTGTTTGGAAATTTATACTTCCCACCGCAGCTTCGTGGGGAGGCTGGTGGGAAATGTTGGTTCGTATTGTAAAAGAATTGTTAATACGTACTCTTGGTAGATCAGTATTGACTTATGAAGAATTGAATACATTTGTATGTGATTGTGAATCTGTAATTAATTGTAGACCTCTAACCTATATCTCTGAGTAGCCACTAGAGCCAGTTCCTCTTACACCCGCTATGTTTCTTACTGAAAACAGATGTTTTAGCAATTCAGATATTATCGAATTAGATTCTCGAAGTTTAAGGAGAAGGGCGAATTATAGAGCTAAACTTCTTACCGATTTTAGGCAACGCTTTAAAAACGAATACCTCAGTGAAGTAGTCCAAAAACATACTGAAAAACACACACGTGAGCCTCGATTGGGGGAAGTAGTCTTGATTGGGGATGATAATAAAAAGCGTTTATTTTGGCCCTTAGGGAAAGTGATTCAGTTGATTCCTGGACGGGATAGTAAAATCCGTACTGTTAAGTTAAAACGCAGCACGGCACGGTTTTACGTCCTGTGCAGCGCATCTTCCCATTGGAAATATATTAGAATGATACGAATGAAATCGCATTTAAAAAGTTGGGTGAAGGGAAATCTAGTTCTAGTGAATGTATTAATGATAAAAATGTATCGTCTCCTGATAGTGTCATAGTTAAGAAATATACCTCTTCTGGAAGATGTGTAAGACCTCCGAAGGAATTAGATCATTTTAATAACAATTGTTATGTGTTTGAAACTCTCCCCAAGTTTCAAAGGGGGGAGGATGTTAGGAATTGAAGTGAAATGAAACTAGTGGCACGCGCTGTGCGTGATTTTTGTAATGTAAATTTATTGATGATGTGTAGTTAATAGGAGTATTCCATGAATGTACGTGAACTGTTGAATTCTCTTGAAGTAAAATGAAATATGTTTTTATTGTCGGAATTAAATGTTTATTTTATACTATAAATGGCTCTTTGTATGAGTTTGAACCCAGATTCTAATTCATTAACGCCCAGCATCGTGTAGATGCAACTCGCAAGAAGAATATCAGAAGGTTAGTATTACATTTTAAGCTAAGCCTCTTTAGAACTTTTAACACATAGTTCTTCTGATATTTTAATTTCAAAGCACTTCCATTGCTAAAACGTTCAAAAAAATGATTGGCACCGGAATTTAAGAACAAATTATTTGTAAATAAGAAAAATGCTATATTTCACATACATGTTAATTAGATAAAAGTTTATAAAAAGCCTGGTGCCATTGTGGCGCTTGGGAATTAAAATTAAGTGGTTTTAAACATACCACTGCCCTTGAAAGTGTTAAAAAAAAGAAATTATGATTCGAAATCATATTGTCAATGTATATATATATATATATATTTACTGTATGTAAATTGAAAAAATAAAGAAAAAGCATTAACATTTAGTAGAGTTAATGTTTATTTGAATTTGTACAAAATTGTTTTTTATTAACCCCCTTTACGGTATGCTATTACGTAATTACTATTATTGCTATTATTGCTATTAAAAATAATTACGTAATTACTATTATTATTGCTATTAAAAATAATTACGTAATTGCTATTATTATTGCTATTAAAAATAATTACGTAATTGCTATTATTATTGCTATACGTAATAATAGCGTATTGCTAATAAAAATACTTACGTAATGCTTTACGTATTGCTTTACGTAATGCTTTACGTAATGCTTTACGTATTGCTTTACGTAATGCTTTACGTAATGCTTTACGTAATGCTTTACGTAATGCTTTACGTAATGCTTTACGTAATGCTTTACGTAATGCTTACGTAATGCTTAAATAATAATGCTTAAATAAAAATGCTTAAATAAAAATGCTTAAAAAAAATGCTTAATAATAATGCTTAATAATAAATGCTTAATAATAAATGCTAAATAATAAATGCTTAATATTAATGCTTAATAATAATGCTTTAATAATAATGCTTAAATAAAAATGCTTAAATAAAAATGCTTAAATTAAAATGCTTAAATAAAAATGCTTAAATAAAAATGCTTAAATAATGCTTACGTAATGCTTACGTAATGCTTAAAATGCATTACGTAATGCTTTACGTATTGCTTTACGTATTGCTAATAAAAATAATTACGTAATTGCTATTATTATTGCTATTAAAAATAATTACGTAATTACTATTATTACTATTATTGCTATTAAAAATAACGTTACCTTACAGAAGCCAGGCGTAAAACAAAGCAGTACGATTAAATACTCTATAGCAATTTTTTTTAACTTCTAAGCATCGCACATTTTCAACTTTTATACCGTCGTATTGAAACAAAAGTCCTTTTAAATGCCATTTTTTTGAAAACTGCATCTTCATTTCCTTTTGAAATATTAATTTTTTGTAGTTTTTGGAGCCATTTGCTTAATATTGGCAACGGAAGTACTCCATTTCTGTAGAAAGTAAAAGAAAAATAGTTGTAAAATATTAAATATATAAATTTTTGTTGCCATTTTTTCATAATAACCGAAAGAAAATGTAATTAAAATACGCGCTATTTTGAAAAAAATATAAACGAATGATTTCTGTTAAAACATGGAGCTATTATAAAATATATTTAATTTTAAGTATCTTATATTAATGTTACAAACAAAAGAAGGCCTATGAATCATTAGACAACCGTTTTTTTTTATCGAGTTTCTTTAATGACGGCACCTTTTTGCTGCAATTATGTATTATTTCGCGATAGTGACGTCTTATGTCTACTTTACTGTAGATGTTTAAGAGTGGATCGTAAATGTGAAATTCTTAAGCGGATGTAAATGACGTCATTTTACATAAAACGTCATTTAAATAAAAACGTGTGCTGTAAGTCTTAAAACTGAGATATGTTTTGTACTATTTATATATACATGTATTTTTTTCATCGGGGGCGACACTAAATTCTGAAAAAGCAGAATTCCTGTTTTCTAGTTTATTTTTAATTTCTCCCTGTAAAATAATAAAAATTAAAAATGTATTATCGTTATTTTACGGTAATTAAAAGTTTTATGAGTTATTTAATGTGTATTTTATTGCATTAGATTTTCTTATTTTACTGCTTAGTACATATATAAATGGATTCAGATCATTCCCTCATATTAAAGTTATGAGGGAATGACGAAATACTTCTGAAAACCATGTTATACAAAAGTGATTAGTCTTAGGTATATTTTCAGTCGTTAAATATCTTTTGAAATACATTTCTAATAATATAACAACATAAAAAAACCATTTCATTAATTTTTATTAAATTTATAATAGACGAGGGAGTGACGCGTAATAAAAATACTTACATTGACCTAGTACTTCAAAGCCATATGCTAACAATTCAAAACCGTTTTTGAGCAAACAACAAGATGGATACTTCACTTTACTCTTGTACAAACTGTCCTAGACATATGTCCTAGACAAAGAATGTGCTGCTTTCTATTAAGTAAATAACGGCAAATTTATAGTTATGTGAGGGAATGACGACATATTCTAGGGACATCATTAAAAATTGCCCTAATTCATTCATTATATAAAATATAAATATAATTAAATTGCGAAATATGTATTTAAGTGAAAAATAATTATAAATATATGTGCTACAATGGCAGAGTACGCATTTTCTTTCCTACATATGTGAATGGGGACAGAGTGAGGGAATGATATTTGCATTAAAAAATACATTACATTTATCAAATTCTAATTTCAATAAGCAAATAATTACAGTTTATATGTATAACTGATTAATATTGATAGTTTAAATCATTTTTTTCTGTAATTTTAAAAATATGTCTTCATGACCCCTGGGACATAAAATTGCCACTTTTCAGAGAATGACTGATATAAAAAGATAGGCTTCATACTAACCTGCTAGTTCAATAAAAGTAGTACATTTCTCGGAATTATTTTGGTGCTTTCCTAACCAAACCACACACACACATATATAAAATAGGCTTCATACTAACCTGCTAGTAAAATGAAAGTAATAAATTTGTCAGGATTAATTTGGGGCTTTCCTAACCAAACCACATACATAAAAATAGTCTTCATAATAACCTGCTAGTTCAATAAAAGTCAGAAATTTGTCAGGATTATTTTGGAAGCTTTCCTAACCAAACCATATATATATATATATATTATTTCAAAATTAATGAGAAAATTACCGCATGAATGGCGCTTTACAGCAGCACATGTAAAGCGCCATTCATGCGGTAATTTTTTCATTAATTTTGAAATAAAATATTGCTATATGTGACTCGGATAAGCTGCATTATTGCGCTTCTGGCATATATATTTATTCAATTTCATTACGGCTTTGAAAGTTGGTTTGTTTATTTTTGTTGTTTGTTGTTTATTGGCATATTAAGCCTAAGTGCTTACAAAAAAATTTTTGAATAAATATGTTGCGATATATATCTAGATAAAAATATGAGATATTATAAATGAAAAGACAAAAGATGTAAAACTTGTATAGTTGTTCATGCTGACAGTCCACCTCAAGTAAATGATTATATTCCTTTTTGCAAATATAATAATGTAATTTATAAAATTGATTGTTTAACAGGACAGCAGGGTTAGGTAGGGCAGACGGAAGGTGAATTACATGTTAGAATTAATCAGCATAGATCGGATGTACATAATGACAATAAGAAATGCCTCACATTTGAAATTTTGCATTTTAGAATTCATAGTTTTAGTAATATTAATATTCAAATTTTGGATCATGTTGAAGCTAAAAATAATAGATTGGATAAAGAAAATGATTATATGTTGCAGTTTAAAACTATATATCATTTGGATTGAATACATTGGTTAATAAAGCTAATTTATTGAAGGTTAGAAATGTATATGATTTATTTTATAATTTTAATGATAAAGTTGTTATAAAAAGAGGAAAGAGGGGGTCTTGTAAATATAATAAAGTTACTAATCATATAATTCCTAATATATGGATTAAGGATTTAGAATTTGTTTTTGATAAAAATTATAGTGTTAAAAATGTTAAAATGGAGGTTTTTAAATTAAAGAGTAATGTGCTTAAGAAAATTAAAAAATGTTTGGATGTTTTCAAAAGATTTACAGTTTAAATATTTATTGTATGATTTAATTAATTTTAAGTTATTAAATAGAGATGAAGTTAATAAAGAAGTAATTTATTTTAATATAAAATTTCAACAAAAATCTTTTGATAATTTGAATTTAAATGCAATATGCGAACATATTTACCACCTTTTTCCTCTTAAAGAATGTATTATTTCAGTTGCATCTGGGAGCACAGCAGTGCATTCGCCAAGTTCGCACAAGCCATAAGCTACATATTTTTTTACATATTTTTACTTGGTGTGTGATTAAATTGATCTGTCACTTGTAATTCGCTGAGTGTGCGTGTTTCGGGTGTTTCTGGAATGTAGTTCTGCTTAGTCAGGCGCAATCGAACCTGTGCTGATAGTATGATTCGCTTGCATAAAAACTGCTGAGCGCCTGCGTAATGTTAGACTGAGTGTGTTGATAACACCCTGTATATAATGCTACATCCAAAGCAGCTAAATTCAATCGAGTTTTCTGACTTAATGACAAAAATATTTCACGAGATGAAATCGATGTTGAGCTAATCAAATTGAGAGTATAGACTATCAGAAAGCTAGGCAGGCACCTAGAAGCTATCGAAGAGGTGACTCGTCGTATGCTTTTTCAAGAAAATACCAGAATGTTTACAATGCTAAGCATAAAAATTTTGTCATTCCAAAAGCAGTTTTCGATATAGCCTGCTATTCAAGCGAATTCTATTCAATGTTGATCAAACACGATCATGTATTTGTCGAGTTTGTATCAATATGTGAAACTACAGAAGACTACCTGTCCGAATACTTTAGTAGAATGTCTTTGTCTGAAACAAAAGATTAATTTTTATCTAAATTACTCGAAAAATTAAAGAAAAATTGTGATTTCATAATAAATCACATTTTAAAATTAGAATTAAATTTAAATATTGGTTCTGAGTAACTAAAACTTGTAAAAATTCATTAAAAATTCATTATAAATGCCTGCATTGTACACAGAACCAATACTCAGCCTGCTGATGACAAATCTGGAAACACCAAAAAACTGGACCTCGGATAGTCCTAACTGGTATTTGAGCATAATCAACTAAGGATCTTGCATACATAACCCCCACTGATGTTCTAACATGCAGAACCAACTGATCTCGCAATCAAAAATCAGTGATGTTACACTATTTCAAAATGCCTGCATTGTACATCACTGTTTCATAAAAGGTGGAGGCGGGAAGCGGTGGCGGTACACCAATCGAGTACCAATATGGTAACACCAATCGAGTACTTCTAAGTGTCCTGTTGCATGTGAGTCTCGTCCTGCAGTCGTCCGGTCGAGATCTCCTGTTCCTGGCTGTTCCCATTGGCCCGTATCTGAGGGTCCATGTGATAATGATGACAGCGAGTACTACTTTCTGCCTAGCCCGAAGCGAACCAAATAGCTTGGAGATGTTCGCCCAGTGCTTGCACGTAAATATACCAGTTATTATACAAAGCCTGCTTTTTTTCTAGAAAAAAATATGTAAAAATATCTTCTAAAAGTCGTAGAATCATGAAATTTTACAAGTAAGTCAGGTTTGTAGCACAATTAACCAGAAAAATCTGAAAACACAGAATTTCCGCTTCTAAACCCTTCAAACAGGGGGGTGTTCATTTGGCCGTAAACAGTTCCTTAACACATTCAATTGTGCCAAAGTTGGTCGCCAAAACTCGATTACAGAGTTTTGAAGGGTGTCACGTGATTTCAAGCAGAATAACATTTTATATATATGCTTTTCCAAAGATGTTTGTTAAATAGCAAAAATGAATATACCTAAAAATTTTAATCTGTATAGGTTATGACATATTTACGATATTAAAACAATAAAACATTTAACAAAATATAACCGCAATTCGGTACGTTTCCGATATAGTAGCCTTGGCGAAATACAGAAAACAGCCTTGACGAGAAAAGAAATTTGATAATAACGTATTTTCTAGCAAGCTATTTACTGTGTCATGTACACGAGCAATTTTTTCCATATGTATACAATTTATTTAATGTAAGGAACCCGTTTATTTATTTTTATATACCAACATAAATAATTTGTATATAAAAAATAATATTTTATATATGTATAAATAAAATGTTTATATGTATATTACGAAACAATTTAATGGGTTTAGTTGAAATATCACGTCGTGCTTTTTACGACATATTACTGGATTAGTACCACATATTAATCAGCCGCTCGTGATGTTGTATAGCAATCATACCACTTAGCACAAGCATCGCTAGTTGAGGTATCAAGTCTGTGAAAATTTAGCAGCTGTAGAGCGATGATAATATTGGTATAGTCCAATCAAACTCTTATTTATTCATGATGAAGACAAGGCAGCGTGAGTGGTGAAAAACGGCGTATGAAGAAATATGGGGTTTCCCCAATTAAAAGCATGGAAACGTAGTCATAGGAAACTGTTTATTCCATCAGAACATAACAACATTAAACAATTCCCACAGGATGAGAAATCAGAGCATTCCACTCAAGCATGAACTAGTTACTCATGCGGAATAGGTGTTAATTCACGAAATGAATATTCTACATGGCTAAGGACACCAGGTAACAGGTTATGTAAACAATCAAACAAAACAAAAAAATTTCGTTCTGAGCTCCTGCTCGAACTATTTATTAGGATGCGCGGAGAAAATCCGATTGAAATGGAAACTTCAGGCTAACCCAACCAAAATCACGAACGAGCTTCGAAGTGAAACTGCGATTCGACACTCAGTCAATGGAGAGCGATCAAGAAACGTCACAGGAAAGAATCCCGGCGCCGCTACTGGAAGGATTTTGATGTGAAAAGGCTGTCTCCTAGCGGGCGGGAAAATGAGATGAAATAGAATAAAAATGTAAAAATGGCTTTGATAAACATTCGAAAAATAAGTAACTGCGTTCAGAACTTTACAGTTTGGCAGACGATAAAAATTAATGAAGGGATTAAAAGTTTAGATTACGTTTTGGAATAAATCTATTATTAAGATACGCGTTTTAAAATTATAGGAATTTAATTAGAAATAAATAATAGAGCGTATTAAAAAAAAGGAAATAATGAATATGCCGGAAATTTAGAATAATTTAAATGAATAGTAAAAGTAAAATTTTTATACAACATGTATATAAATACATATATAAATAACATAAAAGTTCATCAGGTTTATTTTCATAGTTGTTTATATCATTTGGCAACATATCTCAGTTTCTGATGTCCGAATTACGCCAAGATTTTTAAAAAATGCCAAAATCCCTATAGTGGAAAAATATCCTAATTCCATATGAAAGTTTAAAAATCTCCTTTTAATTAAATGAAATGTGTAACTAATAAACTGTCTTTAACGATGTGCGACAGATGCGGCGTCCGATGTCCGCTGCTAATGTTATTATATTGTATTATTAGCCTACTTACTGTTAATTTATTGTTAATTTTAAATCGGTAAAAGAAAGATTATAGTTATAGATAAGATATGTTGGTCGCCAAAACCCGATTACAGAAAATTAGCCTGAGTTATAAAGGTGTTACATGATTTCAAGCTGAATGAATTTTTATATGCTTTTACAAAAATCTTAATAAGGCAAATCTTTCAGTTTATCTGTCCATCTTTCTATCTTTTATTTCCTTAAAACAAATTTTATCAAAGACCGGGAGGCGTCTGCACAGATCATCACCTCATCGAGTTGACGGCTGAAATTTTAGGATTAGTTAAATATCGATTAGCATATTGAAATGTAACTGGTCTGCCAAGTCATATCTTTGTGGAAACCACCTACAGACCAGATTTTACGGGTTAATTGGTGGATTTTCCATTGTGTTTTCCTGCACCCATTCCTCCATGTTTTCAAACTTTTGGATGCAGGATAATACAATTTTAAACCTATCAGTTAACCAAAAAATTAGGTCTTCAGGTGGTTTCTACCAAGATATGACTTAACAGGCCAGTTGCATTTAAATATGCTAATCTAGTTTTAACTAATCCTAAAATTTTAGCTGTAAACCCGATGAGGTAATGGTGCGTGCAGGCGCCTCCCGGTCTATTATAAATGTCGGAATTCTAATCTCAATAGCACTCTGGTCAATCTGGCAATTATCCGTACTATTTATGGAACATTATTCCTTTAAGTGCGTTTTAGTGATGTTAATGAACTTATGCATATGCATCATACATATTATACATATGCATATAATACGTAACAAATTTTCATCATACATATTATAGGTATGTGTATAATACATAATACATATGCATCATCATGACGTCAGAATAAACAAAACATTTTTTGTCGCCAAATTTGAGAATTGACATGATATATTACCAAATTTGGCGAAACTTTACTAAATGTCGCCAAGCTTGGCGAATATTTGACGCTAGTGGCTATTTTTCAATGAGTTAATTATTAATGCGAGCCATCTATTTTATTTTTCCGCATATCGTCTGAATAGTTAAATGATATAACGTACTAATATTTCCAAAGTGCTAATAGTTTATCACTACCCAAAACCTCTGCTATTGTTATTATATTGTAGTGTTATTATACTTACTGTGACTAAGTTGTTAATCTTTACACCGCTAAAACTTCTGTATTATATAAAGAGAATTTACGGAAACTATTAAAGCATTGAAACTGCCAGTTCTCCTTATGATTATTATAATTCTATAATATGTAACCTGTTAATCGATATGTACGTTAGAATGAATCTTCTATAATCCGGTTCCTCGCATTTTAGTTTTCAGGTTTCGAATAAAATTAGCTAAAATCTTAAAACCATGGCACATTGACTAATTCTTCAACACGATCAGATGAGAAGAGTGATAGATTTTCAAATGGATCATGGCAGTGAGCCGATAGACCTTCTATTCTTCCGTAATCGAGTCTATTGAAAAGGTTAACGTGAAACAAAAAGATATTAGCATCAATATGGTTTAATGCAAATGCAGATATTGTCAAAGGAATTCATAAGAACCATTTCACTTGTACCCAGTCGTATCAGTTAAAATACAAAAATTGGCAGTGAGCCCGATTAGAAAAGATTACTTAATAGGATTATAAATTTCCGCATTAGAGAACGAATCGTAACTGCTAAGGAAACATGCATAAGTGAGTTAAGAGATATTTGTCACGAAAGATGAAATACATAACAACACAAAATATATGATGTGCTTCCATGATCGTAAAGAGTTCTTGATTTCTTTATCAAAAGTTTCCGACTTGGCGAAAGAATGGGCAAGTAAATTAAATTATGAATAACAGTAACATGATGCAACGTTTAATATGGAATTAATACGGTAAATACTGCTTGCTAGAGGCGGCTAGTACTTTAATATAAAAAGAAATAATGTATAAATTTGTAAAGCTCAATAAAATAAATTTAGGTATTTTTATGTTAGCCGGGCGCAACTGGCAAATCGCCAAATACTGTTCCCAACTCCATTGTTCATATTGCATTCATTTCATTTAAAGATGTATACTTTTCAGCCATCTCATTTAAAATAGATGCATTTCCCTCATTTTATTTAATAGAATATTTAACATAGAAATAAATAAATAAATAAATAAGAAATAATAACATAAACCAAAATATTTTATTTGAAAATCAAGGCATTGTTTCTAATTTACACATGTGAAAAATGAAAACTGCTATTGGAGAAAAAACAAAAGGCTAATGAGGAGATTTGCTCCCGGCTAACATAAAAGTACCGAAATTTAAGTTTTATCATATTAATATAGTTTAGAATAACAAACTTGAAAAAACATACAAAAAGTAGTGATATCCCAACAAAAAGTTTTCGGTAAAAAAAGAAAAAAAGCGCCAAGTTCTCCTTAATGTTTCGGTCAGAAAAGTAATGATATCTGAAGTTCGCACAAGTTAAAAGCCAAACATCCCAAATCTTTCATTGAAAATGGCTTCCTGCGACTTGGCCGTTAATGCCTTCGAGAGAGTTTTTCAAATTTTAAAATATGTACAAATGAGTTACATGCCAACATTTTTTGATTATTTTAGGCATTTTGTGGCACAGAGTACAGAAATAAAATACACATTTGAAAAAAGCATTTAAACAACTTCAGTCTATTTAAATGCTTAGAAGTTAAAAATAACAAAATACTTGTATTCAGGAGATAATATCCCTAATTTCTAAAACATAATTAGTATCAGCTTTTAACAGTTTATAAATCGAATACCTCTTAATGTATGCAAACAAACTATAATAAATGTTCAAACGAAAAAAATCCCTTTCGTCAATACACAAGATTTCAATATTATACAATAAAATATAATGTAACATATTGTGAGATTTGAAGTAAGTAAATTTTGTTTTATTTCTTGGGTTTTACGTTAATGACTTTAGCTTTAGACCGTACAAAATGGCAATTAAACCACAAGTGGACTAAATGATCTGTAATCAAAACTAATGTTTGTTGAAACTGAATGGTAGTTATCAGAAATCTTTTACTTATAATGTCTTTATGTGAATTTGCCTCTTTGCTAATATTACTATTGCTAATTACTTATTGCTAATTCTAATATTACTTTTAATATTTAAATAATTCATAAATGCGTAATTTCCAATCATTAATTTTGAAATGCTGTAGAAGGCATTAACGGCCAAGTCGCAGGAAGCCATTTTCAATGAAAGATTTGGGATGTTTGGCTTTTAACTTGTGCGAACTTCAGATATCACTACTTTTTCTGGCCGAAACATTAAGGAGAATATGGCGCTTTTTTTCTTTTTTTACCGAAAACTTTTCGTTGGGATATAATTATCCTAAACCATTAAGTAATAAGATTTTCAATTACAGACAAATAGCTTTTTCAAATGTTAATACAGTTTTAGCTCGTTGTTGTAATAATATGGAATTTAAAGATTTTATAGATAATTATCATGGTCATATAATTACAGGTAATCTTGATATAATCAAGAATAAAAATGTAAAATATTTAATGAATTTTGGTACAAAATTTAGAATTAATAGTAAAATTAGCAGAAATAAGGTACTAAAGATTTTTAAGGATAATGTCAATAATTTTATAAAGAAATATAGTTATAAATTTAGTATGCCTTTGGAGGCATTTTTTGAATGGAAGTCTCAAATTTTGGGTCATTTCAATAACTTTTTAAAAGATTATTTAAATTCTGATAAGTATGAATATCAAAGTTTTAAAGATGAAGATGTAAAATTTATTGAAAGTTTACAGAATAATTTTGTTATAGTCCCTGTGGACAAAGCAGCTAATAATTATGCAATAATATGAAAGAAGTTTTATATTGATAAAATAGAGGGTGAATTAGGTAATGAAAATTTTTATTCAAAAGTTAATATCGACAGAAATCCTGTTGTTAAAAAAAAATTTGCATATAAAAAGAAAGTTAAAAGTATGTTTTCTTATAATTTTGATGTTTCTAATCATCACTGTTTGCCATTTATTTTCTTAACGGCTAAATTTCATAAAGATCCGATTAAGTTTAGATTTATTTGTAGTACTTCTAAAAGCGTTAATAAAAATTTTAATATTGGTTTACAGAATTTATTAAAAAAGATATATGATTTTTTAAAGTATAAATTTAAGAAGTATAGTTATTTCTGGTCAATTGATAATAGTGTTGGAATTCTGGACAAATTGCCTTTGACTCCTCTGAAAATGCAGGTATTCGACTTTGAAAATCTGTTCACCAATATACCTATTGATTCACTTTATGATGTTTTAATGAGTATTTTTGATGTTTTTAGTATAAATGATGAATTAAATATAAATAGAGATTTATTTTTAAGCTTATGTCATTTCTGTTTTTATAATAATTATGTAACTTTTAACAATAATACCTTTAATCAGATATGTGGTATAGGGATGGGGACAAACTATTCTAGTACAGCAGCAAATTTATTTTTGTTTTATTATGAATTTAAGTATACTATAAAATATAATAGGTCTTTAAAGGTATTTAGGTATATTGATGATATTTTGATTTTTAATTTTGATTTTTCTAATGAATATGATATTATATATCCAAATTGTTTAAAATTGAATAGAGCAAACCGTGGTGATTTTAGTGCAGAATTTTTGGATATTTTATTTAAAATTATTGATAATAAAT
Source organism: Maratus speciosus (assembly GCA_963932465.1). Classification (NCBI taxonomy): domain Eukaryota; kingdom Metazoa; phylum Arthropoda; class Arachnida; order Araneae; family Salticidae; genus Maratus; species Maratus speciosus. The sequence continues at coordinate 342,270,142 of OZ010798.1, read as the reverse complement.
TGATTTTGGATTTGTACGATAAGAGAAATAGTTTTCAATTTTTTACTAGAAGCATGCCACATTGGTTATCAAATTTACATAAAAAAATTTACATAAATATTATCATTAATCAATTAATACGTTTCAATAAAATTTGTGACAGAGACAATAATTTTTATAAACAAATCTTTAAGTTAATGGCTAATTTATTTTACAATAATAATTACCCTATAAAGTTTTTGAAATATTATTTAAAGACAGTTCTAAAAAGTGAATGCCAACGATGTGGACTAGCGGCATGAAGATGTGATGGCAGCCTTCTGGAACTTTCTGCATATGCATCCTAAAGTCTTGTTAAAAGAACGGGTGTGTATTGATGAATTGAAACGAAAGAAAGTTGCAGACCTGGAACTCTGGCATTTGACAATGGCTTTGGAGGAAAAATTATTTGTTTATTGTTCACGGGTGAGAAACATTATACAGGTATTACTGTTTTTCATGTTTTGAGAAATTTTATTTTGCTGGTTTGGGGGGGGGGGGGCACGTTTATTCTGCATTCATGCATGTTAAGTTAATTTCTTTTGTTTATGTTTTAATGGCAATTTTTTAAGTATTTTTCTAAAAGACCTTTTATTAAAGCTTTTTTGTTTTGGTATGATAATTTTTGTATTGTTAACATTATGTTTGTTTGTTTCAATTTGAGTTATTTTAGTTTTTATGGAATTTGGTTAATAAAATGACAATAGTTTTTCAGTATTGAATGCGGGGTGGACGTGTGTTCAGAAACCTGCAAATTTTAAAAGTGGGGGTGGAGTTAGTTTTTTGTCTGTCGTCCTACTGATGAAGAACAGACTGTTTTTGTTTTTTACCTGTCTTTCTTGTTCTTTTAAGTATTTTATAGTTAAAAAATTTTTGCAGATATACACGTTCTTTTTGGAGTTATGGTGTTTTGGCATTTTGAAATGGTGTAATATATATATTAAAAAGGCCTCACACTAACCTGCTAGTCCAACAAAAGACATGTTCGTTGCATAATTTATTCAGGTTTCCACATTACAAAACGAACTTTTACAAATGCTTTAACAACGTTGATTCTAATATTATTTTGTAATTCTGAAGTCATAAAGCCCTTTCTTTTTGCATTTGCACTAAAAATTGAAACGAGTAAAAGGCTATTTTCGATCATGGATGTTTTTAATAAATTTTAATCTATACCTGTCACTGAGCTATCTAAGGAATGTCACTAAAGAATCTTTGAAACAATATTCTCTTTCAAAGCAAATATAAAATTGATGATGCTAAATTAAAAATTGGATGGTGAAGTGATGTCATAACATGAATAATTAAATATGGAGAACCAAACACGCAAACTTTCTGTTAGATTGCATGAATAATTAAGTATTTGTTTTTAACGCTTCACAAAGTGCTGAATTATTTAAAAGACAATCATTTTAAAATGCGCAATTTAGAAATTGATACACTTTTCTTTTTTCATTGACAATTTTGTTTAGTATGCAAAGTAGTCGGAAATATATAAAAAATATTAAACTAATACATGTTTTTGAATAGTTAAGATTATATAATATTACAAGCTAAATTAGTGACAAAGCAAGTTTTATTGTACAAGGTGTCCATAATTAAACGACCCTACTTTAAAGTTGTCTACAAACAAAACTATTGTTCATAAAGTTGGGAAATTTTGGGGAAAACATAATAAAGGGATGGGAATTCGTTTAAGCTAGAAAAAATATAAATAAAAATAGTTCAAAATTTCGCCACCAGAGGGCGATTTTTAATAAATTATACATTTAGCATTACGTTAGTTTAGAAATTTTATTTATTAACTTAAGGGGACGAGGGACCTTAAAAAACCTTAAAAATCAATTCTTTATTTTTTGAAATTTTGACTTTAAATATTATTCAGGGGTACATTATATGCATTATGACAAGCATTTATCAAAAAAAAAAATTTTTTTTAATTATTTTTGAGAAAAAAATGGAGTTTTACGCGTCGTCTTAGAAATCTTCGAAATGCCACATGCGCATTCCAAATCAATGAAAACCCCCAATATTTTTTATAAAAGTTTGGTTTATATATATAAATAAAACTGTGCATCGAATTTTATATATTTGAATATAAAGGTAAAAAAAAAAAATAAAAATTTCAAAATTTTTTCGAAAAAATTTCAAAAATTTTGATTTTTTTTTTTTACACCTTCATATTCAAATATATAAAATTCGATGCACAGAATTATTTATATATATAATCCAAACTTTTATAAAAAATATTGGGGATTTTCATTGATATGGAATGCGCAGGGGGCATTTCGAAGATTTCTACGACGACGCGTAAAATGCCATTTTTTTCTCAAAAATAAATTTTTTTTTAATTTTTTTTTGTGATAAATGCATGCCACAATGCATATAATGTACCCTTGAGTAATGTTTAAATTAAAATTTACAAAAAAAAATAAAAAAATTTTAAAATTTTGAAATTTTTTCGAAATGTTTCAATTTTTTTTTTACCTTTATATTCAAATATATAAAATTCGATGCACAGTTTTAATTATATATATAAACCAAACTTTTATAAAAAATATTGGTGATTTTTATTGATATGGAATGCGCAGGGGGCATTTCGAAGATTTCTAAAACAACGCGTAAAATTCCACTTTTTTCTCAAAAATGACTTAATTTTTTTTTTTCTTTTGTAATAAATGCATGCCATAATGCATATAATGTACCTTTGAGTAATATTTAAGATGAAATTTACAAAAAATAAAAAATTTATTTTTAAGGTCCCTCGTCCCCTGAACCTTATTCTAAAGACAGCATTTCATGACATGTTCCTAGCATTTCCCAGAACACACTGCGCTCAACTGTGGAACAGGCTATCTTACGATTCCAAATGGTATCTGAAAATGATGTAAGTCATGCAGAACATATTTGGTTATAACAAAATTTGTTAAACTATCGTAAATGTATGCTAAATGTGTAATTATTTAAAAAACGGTCTTCTAATTTTTTTTTTTTCGCTCAAACAAATTCCCAAACGTTTATTATGTCCTCCAAAGAATTTCACAACATTCTTTTGTCTGTAGACACCTTTAAAATAGGGTAGATTAATTATGAACATCCTATAAATAAAATTTCTAAACTATCGCAATGCTAAATGTGTAATTTATTAAAATTCGCCCTCTGGTGGCGAAACTTTAAATTATTTTCATTTATGTATTTTTTAGCTTAAACAAATTCTGATCCCTTTATTATGTCTTTCACAAAATTTCACAACTTTATGAATAATAGCTTTATCTGTAGACAACTTTAAAGTAGGGTTGTTTAATTATGGACACCCTGTATTCCAATAAGAAAGAGAGGCATTTAATATGGGTTACGGCTTTTCATTTTGATGTTTACTGTTATTGAAGCGGTACTTCCGATGTCGTTTTTTTAGCTTTATCATCAGACATTAATATCTGTGAAGCCAAGTATCAGATTCTTGTAACCCATTACATAATATAAATAGTGTCGTTTTGTATATTTTCGCCGCACACTAACGAAAGGCTCATTATTGATTCTTCTTTTTTAATCTTTGTGAGGTCATCCAATATTAGACTAAATAGAAGATCGATGATGTAGAAGACCCGAAATGAAAAGTTAAATGATGAAATCTTGTTATTACATATTTTATTAAACATATATAACTAAACACTATTAAAGCAAATTAATATTTAATTACCTATTTGTAACATTTATGAAATTAACACATGACGCGACGTTCATATTCCTTTTCTTGCATAATAAATTAATAGTAGAAGTGACCTCTCTTGTTTACCAGTTCTTATTTTGGAAGTATAGAGGGGGTTGTATTTCTGTAAGATTTCATCTCTTCGTTGGCAATTCAGGAGAAAAGCTTTGATAACTGGATAAAGTTCTTGATTTTTGGAGGGGTGAGATTGCCGATAGAATTTAGACCTTTTAATAGCATCGTTTCAAATTGCAACCTCTTCTAAGCAGGCATTTTTCGAAAAATCCCTTTCTTCAATAGTTTAACACAGCAAATTATCTATGTTTAAGTCATAATATAAAAAAAATAAGTTGGTAGAGGCTTGTATTATTAGTTGGTTGTGTTTATGACGGCCAATTATCATCACGAGGGATATAGGCCCAAAGGGCGGAGTACCCTCCGTGGGGGGTCTTTCTAAGAGAACCTAACCCGTATTTACGCTTGGAATACCATGGTTCCAAGAAAACCACGAAAACAAACGATTAGGCCAACGGGCGCGATTGGGATCGAACCCAGCACCTCCCGTCTATTAGTTTCGAGAGCAGAACCTCTTGGCCACTGATGGGGCCGCTTGTCTAATTAGATGTAGGGTTATTTGGATTATCTAAAAATCTGAGCTCGCAGATAGAATAAAGTCAGCATCTCGAAACTTTTACGTTAGTTTCACGATCCTTAGAATATCTTCTTATTCAAGGGTTAAATGTGATTAAGTTTTTCTTTTATTATATTTGTATATTCTAAAAGTAACCAAGAGAAATTTAAAAGAGAGAAATTTAAAAACATTAGAGATTTAAAAAAATGATTATAAAATTTTAGAAACTAAATAGTGAGTAAAGATTTTTTTTTTTTTTTTTTTGTAATTCAATGAGAAAGAGTGGCATTTAATGCAGGTTACACCTTACAATTTTGATATATATTGTTATTGATGCTGAATTTCAAGTGTTGTTTTTCTTTTGAGCTTCACCATCTAACCCTCATATCCGTGAAGCCAAGTAATAGATTCTTGTAACCATTTACAGAATATAAATAAAGATTTTTGGATATTTTCACCCTGCGGAAGCGACCTCTCCTTTTTACCAGTCCTAACTTTAGAAGAAAGGAGAAAGTTGTATTTCTGTACGTTTTCATCTCTTCATTGGCAATGCAGGAGAAAAGCTTTGATAACTGGATGAAGTTCTTTATTTTTTGAGGGATGAGAATGTCGAAAAAATTTAACCTTTATGAAAGCAACTTTGCAATTTGCATCCTCCTCTATGTTGACTGTTTTAAAAAAATCCTTTTGTTTAACAGTTTAATACAGTAAATTATCTATATTTAAGTCATAAGACAAAAAAAAAGTTGATAGAGGATTAGATAATTGGAAGTACGGTTAATTGGGGCTTTAATAATTGGCACCGTACTGTAGATAGAATAAAGCCAGACTCTTGAATCTTTAAAGTTCTTTCTTTATCCTTCGAATATCCTCTTTTCAACTTGTTAAATGTGGTTAAGTTTTTTTCATCATATTTGTATATTCTAAAATTAACTTGACTTTCATGAGAAATTTAAAAACATTGTGAGTTCCTGGCAATCTGCATGAAAAATGTCTGAAGTTCTGTATTTAAGCATAAAAATGAATATGTGTTGAGTTTGGATTTCAGGACAACCTTAAAATAATTTAACCACTTTAAACATCAGACAAAAGTAAAAAATATGTTTTAAATAACTTGAAAACGCTTCGATTAATTAAAAAGATTTCTAAAAATGTGCACATTTATTCTAAACAAATTACGATAATAAAATATCCGAACTATTTTGTGCTTCCTATATTTCCCTCACAAAAAAGTAAATAATAATTTAAAAAAAAAATACAGTAAATCTAAATGCCAGAATAATTACATTCAATAAATAAAATGCTGCAATATACATCATAAGAACGTTATTTCTTTAGGATTGTCTAAACTATAATGCACAATTTAATGCATAGAAGCTTGGAGTCATCCTATTAAATTTAGGTGACTAAACTGATTAAACCCTTTTATATATATATATATATATTTTAAATATACACTGTACAAAAAACCCGAAATTTTATTAGGCCTACCCCTATGTATATCGCCTCATGTTAAAGAAAGGAAAATCATTGAAAGTTTTTTGTCACTTTGCAGCACAGTTGAAAAATGCTTATGAATACAATTTGTCTGTCTCTCCGTGCTCTAACTCTCGTAAATATATTCGGATTGCAGTGAAATATTTATATTTTATTGAGGTTAATTATGGAATATTCAGTACTGAAAATCTATTATCTGTCAGTGTTAAAAATATCTTTTTAACACTTTCCAACATACTTGAAGAGTGTTTAGGAATGCGGTTTTTCAGTACGTGCACTAACCCGCATATATATATATATATATATATACTCGGATTGCTGTACAATTGATATGCGTTTTTTTACGTGTTAGTTAGATTTATAATGGCACGTTCGGTCTTGACAATGAAGTGTGTATAATTAGAGGGGTACACAATTGAATTCTCTTGCATAATGCTCTATGAGGGAAAATTATTTGCAGTGCAATTTAGTGATGTTACAGTATTGCAAAGATAATAATTTTGATATGCATTATACAATTGTGCTACAACACACTTTCGTGGGAATATAAACTAAGTAGCATTTATAGTTCGTTGACTGGGACGCACATGGTTCCATTATATTATGATCCATGGGGGAAATTGATAGCAATGCATTTTAATTGAGTTATGATACGGGAAACGTAAAGAAAAAGCTGAATCACAATACAACATGTTTTCTATAGATTATGGTTATTTCAATTCCTTTTAGTTATTTCAAATTTTCCTTTCTTCAGCAGTACAATAAGGTCAATGCACCAAATGTGATGACATATGAATGCGACAGAGTTCCTGTACACAAAAGTTTCTAATTTCAAGAACAAAACCCAAAACATGTTATTGCATTTATCCCTTTATCTACACCCGGTACTTATAAGCACCATTAAAATATATCGTTATAAAATTCATTTAATACATCAATTAGTAGTAATACAGTTTAGAATGAGTTATAGATGCATTACTTTATCTTTCCAAAAGCATTATTCTTTACAGAAAACAAACATATTTTTAAAAGAATGATTTCTTTTGTCATTGCATCTTTTCAGCTTTCTTGGCATTGGTGTGTGTGTGGGGGGGGGGGAGGAGAATTTTTCCATTCGGAAATATTTCCATATTTCTATTGTAAGAACATTATATTCGAACATTTCCTAATTCTACAAAATACTAAGAAAAATATTTAAAATAAAAGATTTGAGTGGGGTTATAAATAGTGCACAAAATCTCTGCAAATCAAATTTAATTAATACTTCTAAATCCTTCAATCCTTCTAAAATCCTAGTAAAATTTATTAAATGATTATGTACATCTTTTAATGTATCTTCAAAAATTCACGAAAAATGCTTTAAAAGATAAAATTTTCATGAATTCATAATTCAGTACATAAAGGGTTGAAACATTTCTTTTTTAAAATATCAAATTTATCGTTATAACTTAGAAATTTTTTGTTGTTGTTGTTGTTTACTTTTCAGGTATAGTATGTAGAGAATTTAATTTTATTTACTTGAAAACTAAAATCCTTTGAATAATAGTGTTTCAAGATGATTTATTTTTAAGTTTTGTCTTCGCAAGTATCGCAAGTCTGTGTGGCTCAATGTTTACGGCTAGTACGACAATAATTTAAGGCTTTTTCCTTTTGGACCAACTGTACCACATTATTAAAGGTCCAAGCATAGTAATTATAATAATAATAACAATAATAATAGTAACAGTAATAATAAAGAACTATTTCTTCGACATTTCAAACCTTTCTGGTTTCTTTAAGTAATGATTTCACTTTCATTTATTCTGAAACTCACTATATCTGTTAGTTTGTTAAAAGATTCCTAAAGTCATAATTTCGAAAAGTGAAACAACTTCTCGTAGAAAATTCAAATTCTCTGTTTGTAACAGTTATACCATCAAAAATACATAACATTTATCCTTTTAAAATTGTAAACATCTGTAATAATTACCTGTGAATAATACATTGCAGAGTTAATTTTTACTCCACTTTTTGTATAGTATTAATATGTGTATTAATATTTTTTTAGAAAATCAACTTTCAAACATAAAATTATTTCATAGATAAAACAGACAACCAACAAAACAAAATACTGTCAGAAACAGCTTTAAGAATTATAAACATGATTCTTTTAAAATTATGCAATTAAAAAAAATCTTAATTTAGTTATATTTTTAATTATTGGATATTTTAAACAAAGTTTGATGATAGTTTTGTAAAAAAAGTAGAAACGTGGAACTTTTAAAGCCATTAAAATATAATTCATGTTTTAAATGTTTTTAAAAATTATATACTATTCAGAAAATTATGTGAAAAAATTAGAGCACATTTAAGAAAATATTGTAAAGATCTGAACTATATCAGATTCGCCATACAGAAAGAACTAATGCATTTCTAAAACAGAGTAAAAATATGATAAAGTCCACTGAGACGTGCGGTAAGATGAAAAAAACTACTCAGTCACCATCGCTCTTGGACATTGGACAATCGGTGACAGTTTGCTAATGCTAAGGAGCAGCCGGTACTCTTTTGATCTTTGAGCGTGGGAAGAGAACTCACATACTTTCTCACGAGAGCATATGATCGCAGGATCCACGTGCAAAAAAGAGGAGTTACTTAAGGTGTCCACTCAGGAGACCACAGTAAAGGTCCCTGGGAGGTTCTTAAAAAGAACGGACAGTTAGTGGCTGAAAAACTCACTATTGTTTTTAGAGGAAGATAATTGAGATATATATACGAGAGGATGCGGAGGGGAGATTAGATTTTGGCTGGAGTTGGAAGAGCGACTTTTGGAGTGGAGGATTTTGAAGGCCGAAAGGGCCGGACTTTACGATCCCTAATACCGGGGAATGATACCCGAATCAGCGGCGACAGGGCACCAGGGTGCCGTCGCGGAAAAAGGAGATCTTTATCTTGGAGACAAGACCAGCGTTTTCCGTTCAGGTGATGCAATGCCTGTGGACTTAATAGACTAGCTGCCACCTTCTCATAGACACTATTTCTGATACATAAACTTTGTTCAACAAATTTTACATTGTTGTGTACATAACAACTTATCATTACTCCAGAATATTTTTTACTGTGTTATAAAATAAATTTCATGTTATCATATTCTAAGAGAATATAAATTGCTAAGCCTTCGAAGATTAACACCCTCGACCATCGCTACCGCCTTCTTAGGACACGGCACAACTGGTGGCAGCCAACGAAACGAACTTTTATGTGCAAAAAATAATACAGATGAGATTGTTAGCAGTCTGTGATTAAAAACAAAAGAGAGCTGAGCATCGAGCAGCAGGACAACGTCATAGCTGCAACACTGCGAAGGAGTCAACAGTCCAGCGACCCAGGAGAGAGCAAAGGGACATCCAGGAGATCCACCTAAAGCCAGACGGAGAGAGCCGACAACCGACAGACTCCCTCGGAAAGGCCTGACCCTGACGCAAAGAGAGTGACTGATACTTCAACGGCAGCACACTGGCCAAAGCAACTGTGACGGGACCTCAACACAACAGAGCAGGTAGGCTCATTATTTTTTTGAATGGCTCTCAAATTTTGTTTTAGTAGAATTTAAATGTTTTAAATTCGGGATCTAAAATTGTGAGATAGTAAAATTGTTGTAATTTGTAAAGTAAACATTAAGATAAGGGCATCAAGCCCTGTATAACAGAGGCAAATTCATAGGCATTTAAGATAGCTCAAGCTAGGGAGCAGATTAAAATCTGGTTTGTATTCGAAACGAATACAAAGGAAAATTTTGTTTCTAAGAAAGGAAGCGGAGAAAATTTTCAGGGGAGATTGCAGTAGCGAGCCGAAAAAAAAGGCTCAGGGGAACAGTTTTTTTAAAATTAGAGATGCAAGTAGTGTAATATTACATGTAAATTGTGAGGAAAATTAATTTATGTTAGTTAAACTACTGAATAAAGATATTTTCTAGAAATTTATGGTGAGAACACTGATTACACTGGTCATGGTTTGCAAAGAAGTGCTCAGATTTAAAAAAAATTGAAAAGTTTATTCGAAATATATGTGTGCAATTTCTATAAGATTTTACTATATATTGTGTTTTATCCTGTGTGTATAGGGACTTTAAACAGAAAAATTTATCTTTCACATTGGTTATTTTTAACAAAAGGGGAAGGTATCTAAAAAATTTCACAGATATTGTAAATTTATACTTTATATCCTGTATTTGTATTTAAAATTTGTTTATGTAAACATATTTTATAGTGTTAATTAACAGGTTTTAAATTCTCCGAGGAAATTATTGGTAGAAATCATTGAAATTGTGCTAAAAATAAGGCTTCATTATGACAAAGGTGACCGCATGAAAACATTGCAGAAAAGTTGATTTACAGAATTTAGCAGCAGAATTGGGTGTAGCACTTGAGAATGGGGATACAATACAAATAATCATCCAAAAAATTGAACAATCAGATAGCTACGACGAGGACCTTGCGCTAACGCAAGCCAGGTACATTGTACAAGATAGAGAAGAAAATTTAGCTAGGGAAAAAGACCGCGAAAAGGCAGAAAAAGACCGCGAGAAGGCAGAAAGGGACCGCGAAAAGGAACAATTAGAATTAGAAAGAGCTAAATTAGACAACGGAGACAGACAGAAAGAAAGAGAATTCAAACTAGAAGAATTAAGATTAACGCAAGGCACAGAGAGAAGCAGTTCAAGCGCGAGCAATCGTTCTGATAGAGGCCCAAAATTAAACATAAAATCTATTGTGCATTCGTTCGACCCAGACAAATCAGACATAACTTTATTTTTAAATTTATTTGAGAGACAGGCAGAAAGATCGGGGATCGAGTCAGATGATCTAGTAACTCATCTTTTAGCTTTATTGCCCATAGAAATTTCAGAATTAATTTTACGAGAACCGTCTGACAGCGTGGACAATTTTGCTCACGTGAAAAAAATTCTCTTAGAACGATATAGGTTAACAGCAGAAGCCTATCGTTTAAAATTAATGAGGCATCAAAAAAATACAAACACCCCATGGAAAGACTTAATCTTCGAATTAAATAGTTTTCAAGACGGATGGCTTGATGGGTTGGGCATCAAAATCTTAGAGGAGCTAAAAGACCTGCTTATTACGGAACAAATTAAACGAAGAGTGCCGATCGAAACTAAAAATCATTTTATTGATTCGTGGGTAGAGTATAAAAAACCAGACAAACTCGCAAAAGATTTGGACGGGTATGAAGCAATAAAGGGCGCGACATCCTGGAAAGGGTATGCCAGACCCCCCGTGGAAAAAAGATTCGAGAAACCGAGATATGCGGAAAAAGACATTGAAAAATGGTCCGATCGCCCAAATTACGAGGAAAGGGACCCGAGAAAAAATGCTGATAATAAATTTAATTGGCGGGATAAAAATGACGATAGGGAAAGGCAAAAAGCTTTCGAAAAAACAAAACAAAGCACTTGCTTTCAATGCGGAAGTCCAAAACATAGGATACGAGACTGTCCAGATTTAAAAAGATCGGAAAAAGAAATAAGCACGGTACATTATGTTAGGTGTAGTACGAAATTACATAAAGGTTTCGAACCATATTTAAGTAAGGAAAGATAAATGGAGTAGAAATTACAATGTTACGCGATGCCGGAATCATGGATGATTTATGTCCAAGAAGATTCATTAATAAAGGGCAATTAAACGGAGAAATTAAGTGGTTAAGACAACCTCTGGACAGGGAACTTCAACAGCTTCCGGTTGCGGAAATAAAGTTAGAATTAGCGGATAAAACGGTGATAACAACTAAAGCACTTATCACAGACAACGAGTCAGATTTGGATTACTATATCCTTGGAAACAGAACACAAGAATTAATCAATTCGTATGAGCGTAAAAAAAACTAAACAGCCGGCCAGAGAAAACAAAACCAATAGCATTCGAAACTTTCAACCGTGCATTCAAGGGGTGAGTCAATCACAAGAGATCCGGAAAACGTCACGGCAGTCGATGAGTTGAACGTGAGCGAAAAGGAGGAACCAATTTCTTTACAACTGCTCGCACAGGAGTCGAATGAGAATGACAAAATACCGTTTGAAAATGAAACTGATAGCTTAAGGAAAAAAAGTAAGACGGATTGTAAAAATGCACAAAACATAGTCAAGTCGCGTGAGGAATCGATTTCCAGGTCAGAAAACTTTCGAGGAGATAGGGATTTGGAAAAACAAACGGGCGTTACGGAAAAGGATTATAACGGTAATCCGAAAAACAGAATAGCGACGAATTCGTCAAACTTGGAGAAAGAGGGGAGAACAAAAGACAGTGTTCGAAAACGAAATAAAAGAAAAGACTATGGGTCAGAAAACCAAGAGAAACAGCTGTCAGGTGAGGTCAAAAACTTGAGGATTAAAAGAAACTCAGACACACACATAACTCGCGAAGACAAGAAGTCAAAAATACCGGTAAAAATCATACAAAATAGGCAAAGTACTGGACAAGAAAAGCTGTTCAGAGATTCATCTCAGATAGAAGGGATTAAAATGAGGGAACAGCAGGTTAAGTCGCATGACGTCGGTAAAAAAGTCAGAAGGGAGAGTGAAAGCTCAGTTAAAAATAAAAAGTGCGAATTACAGAATTTATGCAAAACAGTAGAAAAGGATTTTAAACCCGGGAAACAAATACTAGATTTAGGAACAAACGGTCAACAAAATGAAACTGATAGTTGGGAAGACATTACGAAAGGGAAAGAAAAAATAGCAAGGGTGGACGAACTTATAGAGATCCCCAAAAATAAAAAACAGGCGAAAGCAAATAAAGCGAAATGTGCTAGAAAAATTAATACGAAAATGAAAAGTAATAAAGGATTAAAGGTCTGGAAAATTGCTGGTCAAGGAGAAAAGTTTAACACTCATAATTCCATGAATAGATTGAAAAGGCGAAAATGGAAAGGAATTGGCAACAGGAAAACGGGATAAAAAAGCACGAACATAGATTTAGAAGCCAAAATCAGAGTAAAATTAAACAAAAATCCGAGAAAGCCAACGGTAGTTAAAATAACGGAGATAAATACATTGTCAAAATCTAAAAGGGAAACAGAAAACAGGAAAGGGTTAGATAAAAACAAGGAAATTGATCAAAAAGAAATCAGTGAAAGGCAAGAGGATCGGCAAAATTCAGAGAGGCATTCGACAAATAAACGAAAGAATACGGGAAAAGTTGGGGCTACGAGAATAGTTGCCATAAAAAAATTAAAGAGCTGCACTGATAAGAAGAGTTTAATAGAAACGGATAGCAGTGCGCTTTCAGCTAGGAATAGCAAAAACAAAATGACTCGTAAACCGCTCAAAAGGGCACATACTATGCAACCTGACCAATATGCCAGAGTACAAAGGCCACGGAAAGACATTGTCCAAATAGATTTTTTGAGTAGGGCAGAGTAATCTTGAAAAAAAAAAGAAAAGAAAACTGTATATAGTATGCTATCATTCCCTTTAATGTTTGAAAAAATAATATAATGTGAAGTGTTTGAAATAGAATAAAGTGTAAAATATTATACAGAGTGTATAATGAATACTTTTTTGTGGAGGGGCAGGCAGGCAAATAAAGTTTTTTTCTTTTTTTGCATGTGAGCCATTCATAAATTTTGAGTCACCTTTCTCTTTTCCAGAATATTTCGTCCTGCGGCCAAAATATTCTTTTAAAAGGAGGGGGGGGGGTGGTTGTAAAGATCTGAACTATATCAGATTCGCCATATAGAAAGAACTAATGCATTTCTAAAACAGAGTAAAAATATGATAAAGTCCACTCAGACGTGCGGTAAGATGAAAGAAACTACTCAGTCACCATCGCTCTTGGACATTTGACAATCGGTGACAGTTTGCTAATGCTAAGGAGCAGCCGGTACTCTTTTGATCTTTGAGCGTGGGAAGAGAACTCACATACTTTCTCACGAGAGCATATGATCGCAGGATCCACGTGCAAAAAAGATGAGTTTCTTAAGGTGTCCACTCAGGAGACAACAGTAAAGGTCCCTGGGAGGTTCTTAAAAAGAACGGACAGTTAGTGGCTGAGAAACTCACTATTGTTTTTAGAGGAAGATAATTGAGATATATATACGAGAGGATGCGGAGGGGAGATTAGATTTTGGCTGGAGTTGGAAGAGCGACTTTTGGAGTGGAGGATTTTGAAGGCCGAAAGGGCCGGACTTTACGATCCCTAATACCGGGGAATGATACCCGAATCAGCGGCGACAGGGCAACAGGGTGCCGTCGCGGAAAAAGGAGATCTTTATCTCGGAGACAAGACCAGCGTTTTCCGTTCAGGTGATGTAATGCCTGTGGACTTAATAGACTAGCTGCCACCTTCTCATAGACACTATTTCTGATACATAAACTTTGTTCAACAAATTTTACATTGTTGTGTACATAGCAACTTATCATTACTCCAGAATATTTTTTACTGTGTTATAAAATAAATTTCATGTTATCATATTCTAAGAGAATATAAATTGCTAAGCCTTCGAAGATTAACTCCTCGACCATCGCTACCGCCTTCTTAGGACACGGCACAATATAAACTTTTTAATATACTCGCATTTTTTTTATTGTGCTTCGCATTTTTAAAAGACAAATATTATAAAATATTTTCAGTTTAACGGAAATGGTAAACTCTATTTTTAAGACTCTGCATTTCATGATTTGGGTGTTTCTATAAATCTTTGCCTATTTTGACTTAAAGAAAGCATACAGCATCTATTAAAAGATTGAAAATAAACTATTTCAAGCAAAACATATAAATACTTTCAAATGTGGTATAGCAAAATAAAATGATTTATGACAACAAAACTCCATTTTATTCCTAAGAAAGAATTTTACGCTCTCCAGCTTCTTATTTTTTGTTTCGTTATTAAATGCCGTGTTTTGTACTTTTTTAAAATATTTATAAAGTCAAAGAATAATTCCGTCACATTTAAAAGAAAAACGAAGTAAATACAAATAAATTAGGAATATGAAGATGATTCGGCTGCAACGATATAATTTACATAATTTCAATCAAATTATTTTTATAACTTATTTAAATAGCTACTACGCAGTCAATCTGAAATAGTTTTGAGCAAAATTTTCATTTACTGACCACCACTTCCAAGACATTTAAAGCCAGTATGGACAGGATATCTGAATCTGGCGAACCAATCAGAACGGTTCATTATCTGAACCGAGTAGGTATTGAACTAGAACGTGGCCTTAAAACCCTTTCCGGCACAGACAAACTTTGTTGTAAAATGATGAAATCATCGACTGACACCGGAATTTACATACGACTTTTTTAGAAATAGTTACTTTATATTTTCATTGTTAATGCAAAATTTTATTAAAATATTCTTGATGCAGTTTGTAAGTTTGGAATTAAAATTAGGTATCCCGACCCGGGCAACCTGCGTCGGAAATGGTTAACGTTCTCGGTTCGTACAACCATAATTTTATAAATTTTTCTATCGGACTAACTGTAAGACATTATTAAAGGATCAAACATAATAATAATAAATACTTTTTTTTTCATTTAAAAACTTTCTAGTTCCCTTAAGTAATAGTTTTACTTTCATTTAATCTGATATTCCCTATTTCTGTCAGTTTGTTAAAACCATCCTGAAGTGACAATTTCGAAAGGTAAAACTTGTTCTGGTAAACACTTCAAATCCTCTACTCGTAACAGTTATACTATTAAAAAATACGTAACATTTATTGACATCGACCTTCATTCTAAGACATTTAAAGCCAGTATGGACAGGATATCGGAATCTGACGAACTAATCAGAACTGTTCGGTATCTGAACCAAGTACGTATGTTGAACATGAACGCGCCCTTAACGTTTTCGGTTCGTACGACCCTAATTTTAGAAATTTCTCTATCGGACTAAATGCAAAACATTATTAAAGGAATAAACATAATAATAATAATAATAATAAATGGTTTTTGTTTATTTCAAAACTTTCTGGTTCCCTCAAGAAATAATTTTACTTTCATTTAATCTAAAATTCAGTGTTTCTGTCAGTTTTTTTAAAGAATCCTAAAGGGACAATTTCTAAAGATAAAACATCTTCTGGTTGAAACTTCAAATTCTTTACTCATAGCAGGTATACCATTAAAAAATACATAACATTAATCCTTTTTAAAATGTAAAAGCCTGCAATAATTACCTGTGAATAATACATTGCACACCTAATTTTTACTCCACTTTTCTTTACTCCAGTTTTTGTATAGTGTCAAAATGTGTATCAATATTCTTTTAGAAAATCAACTTTTAAACATAAAATTCTTTCATACATAAAACATACAAACAAAATACATAACATAAAAACATACAAAAAACATACAAAAGAATATCAGAAACATCATTAAGAATTATAAAGATGATTCTTTTAAAATTAATGCAATTTTTAAAAAATCTTAATTAGTTCTATTTTCTGTTGTTGGACATTTTAAACAAAGTTTGATGATAATTTTGTGAAAAAAGAGTAGAAATGTGGAACTTTTAAAGCCATTAAAATATAATTCACATTTTAAATGCTTTTAAAAAATATTTAAAGTTAAGAAAAAAATGTGAAAAAAAGAGTACATTTAAGAAAAGATATACCTTTTAATGCAATCACAATTTACTTATTTTGCATCGCATTTTTAAAAGGCAAATATTATGAAATATTTTTCAGTTTAACAGAAATGGTAAACTCTATTCTTAAGACTCTCTATTTTATGGTTTGGGTATTTCTATAAATCTTTGCATATTTTGACTTAAAGAAAACATACAACATCTATTAAATTACTGAAAATAAACTATTTGTAGCAAAACATAAAAAGAAAGCATTCCGTAAAAATACTTTCAAATGGATTTTTCCAAAATAAAAGTAATTTATGACATCAAAAATCCATTTTATTTCCAAAGAAGAATTTTAGGCTCTTCAACTTTTTATTTTTTGTTTCATTATTAATTGCGGAGTTTTGTACTTGTTTATATATATTATATTTATAAACCCAAAGAATAATTCCGTCATATGTAAAACAAAAACGAAGTAAATACAACTAAAAATATGAAGATGACTCTGCTGTAATCATAAAATTCCTTTTGAAATATTCATTTATTTTCTGCTTGTTTTTTCATATTATAAAAAAATAAATATGAAATTGAGAAAAATATAAAATATATAGAAATTAAAAACGTTAAAATGAATAATTTTTAATACTAAATAAGATATAATACTAAAAAACTATCTGATTCCGATTATATTATTAAAAGCTTACAATACGCTTTAACATACCTCATTTTATAATTTTTGAATTCCATTTGGACATTCAGTGATTGCACAAGGAATTTTATGTTACCGATTTTTAAACTTCTATATTCAAACTTTAAGTATTTCAGTAAATAATTGGATATTCTGACTTAGAAAAATCTTACAATCTAATAAGTCTAATAAAATATCGACTGAGCTATAATAATACAATTTTACTATTCTTAAGTATTAACTTGTTAGCACTTTTAATTCTTAAAAGAAAAAATAATAAAGAAAAAATTGTATAAGCATTCAGAAAAAGTGTTTTACTTTGAAAATCATTAAATATATCGCATGGTTTAAAAAAAATATATATTAAGAATGTTACATGTTAAAGGTATTATTATACGAAAACCTGTTTGAGTATATTTCTCATTACTATAATTTATGTTGTACTGTATTTGATATACATGCAACCCATTTTTGACAAGAACAAAATCTGAAATTCATTTCCTGTTAATAAATAAATATGAGTTTTTTTTTTTAATTTCTGTATTCTAAGGCTTAAAATTTCTTATAAATAATTTTATATTTAGATTTAAAGAAATTTTTCAGTTTCTAAAACAATATTGAAAATAAACTTTCACAAGTTAATATAGTATAAAGTAAAACTTTACACAAAATCTTAATTTAGAAAATTACATTTCAGAAAGTATTGCGGAATAAAAGATTTTTATGACACCAATGTAACATTTTTCTCAAGAAAGAATTTTACTTCGTCTAGAGTTTTATTTTTTTATTATTATTAGGAGATAATTTCTGTGCCATATTTTTATATGATGCTGAAATAGAGTTTCATATCATGTTAACTTTTGTTTGCATTAAATGTAAAAGCAACTATTAAGAAAGTAATATTTTCCGGTAACAATTAAATTCGTTAAAAAGAAGTACATAAAATACTTCTCAGTTTAGAAATTACTGCGAAATAAATCAGCATTAAAATAAAGTTGAGTTGAATTTGTCCTGTCTATTTTTAATTTGGAGTTTTTTTTTTTTTAATACATGATAAAACATGAAAAATTCCATTTTAAAATTTTAGTTATAAACTTTCCCACCAATATAAAAAAATCTATCATGTGAAACTTCTTATCATTGAACATTGTGTTGAATCTGCCCATCTATTTGTAACTTCAGTATAGCTTCCATAAAGTTAAATCTAAAAAAAATTAATTTTACTTAAGTTTGGTTACCCCATTTCCCTCCAGGAGGCGCTATAACTGCAAAAGTATTTTGTGCTGAGTGAATACTACATATTTTTATCTTAAGTATGACCATCTTGATCACGCTTATTGAAATATAAGAAAAAATACTTTTATTTAAATTTTGTTAATATATTTATCGCTAGTGGACGTTGTTGGAGTAAAAAAAAAATTTTTGAATTTAAATTAGCAAATCTAATTTTAACTTGTAGTATGGCTGCTACATGAGAACATATAAATTAAAATCTATTTTGCTATTTGAGTTACGCAATTTCCTGTCAGGGGCATTAGCTGCGTAAAAAAAAAAAGAAGAAATTTGACAATACATAAATGTGACAATGGCGGAAGCTTTTTCTGCAGATTCGAGCGAAATTCGTTCGTGGAAAGGGAGCTTAAAATGCGTTCAAAAACATGTTGAAGACACAGTTGTATACGTAGAGATACACGAAGCCCTGTAAGTTGCATCTGTATTGTTTTGTGCTGTCCTGTAAAAGAAATATAAATTTTACTTTCCAATTATAAATGGAAAACATCACTATGTAAATATTTGTAACATATACCAATTTCGTAGAGTTTCAAATAATATAATAGCACTAAAATGCCTTTTATGTAATTACCAACCATAGACGATAATTTAATCTAATCATTTTATGCGGTCCTCTTCAATAACTATACAGGCTAGATATACACTCTTTAAGAAGAAAATGTTCTGACTGCAGCAACAAAATGGTGTATTTTTGTTTACTTTTTATTTACAAGGACTCAGAAAGATTAAATTGCATTACTGTAATTGTTAAAATTGCATCTTCCCGATGATAATTGATATATATTATTAAGATGAGTTGTAATATATTCCCTTAATAAAATGATGCATGTAATATTTAATGTATCTTTTACAGGGCTCCACAAAATATTTTTACTTTACCGATATTGCTTACACCCTCAGATGAATTAACACGTATTTTTTTTTTTAAACAATAAAATAAAATTATTAATAACGATATATAACTATTGAAATGACATTAACGGTCACGTTACAATATAACTGTGCATGTGTTGAACATAAAAAAAACAACAACATAGCCATGCGAATAATAAACAAATTCACTACTAATAGGATGGAATTAGACTAATGCTTTTTAATAGTTTTGAACATTTATTATGCTTTATTTTTGTCATACATGAATACATAGAAATAATATATTTGGGATTTATCCTCAATTAATTTGTCAGCTACGCTAAATAATTTAAGTTGATTTAACCTGTTTGATACACCGGGATAAACCCGGGCTTGCCGGGTTAGGTGACATAGGTGAAAACCATCATATATAGTATTTTCAATATTAACATTCTTTTTTCTCTGCACTTACTAAAGTTATAGTGATGAATGAGGTACCTTTTCAAAGGTTCTGTAAGTGGCTTTTGACTTAGTATGCTGTTTATACTTGTATATATCGTTAAAATACGTTGTTTGATTAAAAAAAGTTACAGTTAATCAAAAATTAATGCAAAAATGTATCAGAAAATAATTTCAAAGATTGCGGCATTCAAGCTTCTCACAGTCTAATGTTTATTTCTTTTTAAATTGATACTAACTGTAATAGATTTCTTGCATGTACCATTTTTCTTTTAATGCCCACTAACAATATCAAAACTCATATTTATATCAAAAAAGATATAATTAATTCAAAGAAAGTTTTGAAATATATTAAAAGCAATATTTTCATATTAGCCTCACGTTAGGTGTTAACTTCTGAAGAAATCGCCCAAGATCATCTATTTACAATCAGTCTTTTTGATTATGTCCATTTCAGTGGTTTAAACGCGAAATACGATTACATGTCTTAAATTTGTGGTTTATTTATATTTTATTGTTATATTTATTGGTTGACGAAAGTTTTAATTTTGTTATGGAATATAAGCTGGAAACAAGTGCTGATCTAGTTATGTTAATTTAAATGAAAACGAATTTATCTTTCGCAATCGTCTGTACGTGCAATATTGTGTACGCTATCTTGGCACTAATCAAGAGATATTTGATTCAACTCCTCATCTTTTAGCTTCTTTTTGGGAACAACGGATTTCGAGCTTATTCTATCGACGATAATTTTTAGAATTTTCAAGCTATGATTTTGAGACTTTCACAAAAGTTGTTCTATATACTTATCTAATACATTATGCACATTATATTTTGATTGCATTGGAGCATGCGCAGTAAAACATTTTTTAGTAAACCTGCTCATTTTTCATCCAATTTTTACTATTTTTTAATTCTGATTGCAGAGTATTGTGTACAATGTTGTTGGTCATATTTTCTGAAAATGACTTTTTTTATATTAAGAACTCTGCAAATTATAAGCAAATAACCTGGTGAAATTTGGGACTGTTTTTATAAAAACCTTAATTTCTCTACGAGTATACATTCTATCCTCATAAAAATGAACACAGTATATTAATAAGCCACTTATTAATAATCTCGAGTTTGAACGCTTTTCCTACATTCGTTTTACAGGTTTATCCAAAAGATATTCGTTCTTTTTCAATTTGTTGACGGTCCCCTATGAGGTTTTGGCGAAAAAATCCTCACGGATATGTGTTTTTTTGGATATTTAACAAAACGCATAAAATCGCAAGTGACCGGTCACCTTTAGCCATATAGTGTACCTTTTGGAAGCATCCCAAAATTTATCTAAAAGAGTTCTAATTTTACTTTTCTCCGTTTTCCCTGCAACTGATTATTTAATCGATTAGATATCACGCCTAGTGGATTGATTTATTCGATTAATTTATTCAAATTATCTATTAATTTATTCAAATGTAAGTGAACTTACTAACTGTAGTGAACAAACTAATTCTAGACATATTAGTTTTAAAACTTCTTTATTAAAAGTTTTTCCAGATTTTTAATGCCACGAAATCATGTAGCATTAAAAAATCATACCCAAATCTCACAACACATAATTAAATTTACAACCAAATATTTCGTTACTCACACATAACTGCCAACTCTTCGGCTCTTTTTGTGCTAAAAAAACATTTATAGTAAATTTTACCTTTTTATATTAAGAATGGCCAAACTTTGGAATGGCCCTCGGGTCTCCACCAGAGCTTCCAAATTACACTTTTAGGCCGTGCATTGTTTCGAAATCCATCCGTAGTCCATTTTTCATATTTAATTGGAGGTTACGTGCGGCGGCGTTGCACGCCGCGTTGGCACAACTTAAGCACCGCGATGTCATGTCATATCATAATCTGCCGATTAAGTAAGAAAGAAAGTACTGTTAAATTTTTGTGGTATAAAAAGCGGAATAGTTGGCAGCTATGCAAATAGCGTTCATTTATAAAGAAGCCTGTTTTTTTTTAATAATTTTATTGCATCTATAATGATTTTGTTTTATTTTAACGAAAGTATGGTAACTTATTTTAATGTTTTCAATAATAACAGCTTTAGTCCAAAATGTAATCTAAAAACTCATTAAGTAAATTTGAATAAGCGAATAACTTCGATACATTTTTTAAATCAATATAAATAAAGTGTTAGTAATAGATTCGATTGAAATTCAAACAACAACTCTTATTAATTTTTGGTTTTTACATTTGCTAGGCACTTATATTGGAAGTAAATATGTATGCCATCTTTTTCAATTACTACGTGAAATATGAGTCTTCACATTTTGTTTAAAGCATTGAAGACATATATCAAATTATTGTAAATATCACTTTATATATTGCTCTTATAGATACAATTAAACACTCCAAAAGGCTTTAATGGCAGCTTACATTGTGGCAGCTTTCTTGAAGTGCAACCAAAGGAATTCAAAAGAGTTCTAATTTCGCGTCATTCAATGTTGCTTTCAATTGATGATTCAGTGGATTGATGTGACGTCCTGAAGAATTAAAACTTCTACTCAAGACCATTAAATAGCTCGATTTTAAATAAAAACTATTAAGAAATCTTGTCCTATATATTGTATTTTTTTGACTGGTTTTGATGGACTATAGTGAATACAAAATTTTGACAGAGAATTAAAATTGTAAAGCGTTTATAATTAATCACCCAGGATGAATTTGATAATTAAATGACTAACAAACTGAGTTTATTTTTAAATTAACATAACTAGAACGGCACTAGAATACATTAAAAGTCCAATAATAACTAACAGTTATCTTTCATTTACACATTTGTTAGCTAGCAATGTTATAAAAAATCATATTCGATTACTACGGTAAAAATAACTGACGTTTAAAATTAAAAAATATATATCACATTATTTTAAATAGTAAGCGGTACATTTTTAGAAAAAATCAAGCATATCAGTATTATAATGAACAAACCTGTCCGTTCGTCTTTTAAAACTTCTAAATATCGCACAATTTCAATTTTTCTATCGCCGAATAGGGAATAAAATGTACTTTAAATTGCAATTTATTTGAAAACTGTATCGTAATTTGTCTAAAAACTGTATGCACTGTAAACGCAAACGTCTGAAATTCAGTTAAAAAATGTCTTAAGTGGATGGTCACATTTAAGTGAAAAAAGGGTATCTTACTTTTTAAGACACCTTTTTGTATCTGAGGTTAAGACACTGCAATCGTCTTAAAACGCGACCATTTTTAAAACACTTGAAACGTCTTAAAAAGCCGCCATTTTTCAGACATTTGAAACATCTAAAATGAGGTCTTTTAAGACACTCGAAACATCTTAGAAGATTTTTTTCCTTCTTATTTACACTGTCTCATTAACAGCAGGCTAAAATAAATGTTTGCTAATTATGGAAGACTTCAACGGACTACATTATTTATATTTATTTATTTATGTTTCATTATTATTATTATTATTATTATTATTATTATTATTACATTCATCAGATTCGAAGCCAAGATTATATTAATCCATTTTCAAGTATTTAAAAATATTAATTATTTCTTTGTTTACTTTGGAAAATAGTTGAAGAAGTTTATTAATCAATTCAAATTATTAGACATACATACAAACCAGTGTTGGGCAGAATCTGATTACAAAGTAATGAAATTATAGATTAAAATACATTTTAATCTCCTCACAATGCAATTGATTAACATGTAAGGCATTACAAAGTAATTTCAAGTACTCTTTTGAAATACATAATCTGAATATCGTGTAATAGATTACAAACCAATTCTCATTTTTTCTTTTAAATTTTAATTAGATTAACTTGTAATGGATTACAAGATGATTCAGATTACATTTTTAATTGTATAATTCAAATAACATGTAATCTATATTACAAGATGATTCATATTCGATTTTAATTATATAACCCAATTAACCTGTAATCGATTACTTTTTTAATTATAGAATCCAGTTAACTTGTAATGGATTATAGATCAATTCTAATTGCATCTTTAAAAATATAACTTAGATTAAATTCTAATGTATTACAAGTTAGTGTCAATTACGTTTATTCAGAATTCAGTTTGGTTAACGTGTAATATAATACAACTTAATTTAAATTACATTCTATGAAATGTATTTAAATTAAATTGCAATGAATTATGAACTAATTCTAATTGCAATTTTTAAAATATAATTTAGATTAAATTCTAATGTATTACAAGTTAATCTCAGTTATGTTTGCTCAGAATGAAATTTGGTTAGCGTGTAATGTAATATAACTAAATCTAAGTTACATTCTATGAAATGTATTTAAATTATATTGCAATCAATTACGAGCTAATTCTAATTGCATTTCTAAAATTTACATGAAAATTACTTGTAATTCAATGCAAGTTAATCCCAGTTACGTTTATAAGAATGTAACTAAATTATAAGTAACTATTTATATGCCAGTAAGTATTAATTTATAATGTTATAAAAACGTAATAGAATTTTTTAAGCAGAATTGTATATTTACTAATTTTCTTGTCATTTTTACGTAATTAATCGTTTTCTGGAAATACGCTTTTTTTTTTTTTTTTTTTACTTTTTTAATTCAGACCCGAAAAACGCGCTATACAGAGTCTGATGTCAAGAGGTGTCATGAGACAGGGTTATACACCATAATTTTTACAAAACTATTATTATTTTTTTAAAGTAAGTTTTATACCCAGAAAAAAGTCAATATATAAGGTTTAAATTATTACGAAATATAAAAAATTGCTTATCGCGCTCGAAGGGACAATGTCACATTATTTTTAACATATAGATCTTAAATATCTCTGTGGTACAAGTAATATACATACAATGTATTTAAAATTTTGTAGGTTATCTGATGATTGAGAATGCAATGTTAAAAATGAAGGAACTCAAATTTAATCATTCATGAGTACATTTCGGTTCTGAGACTTTGTTCCTGCTGTTTAGGTCATAGGGCTTCGATCCCGACACATCGGTCCCAATGCCATTTCGGTTCCTAGTTATTTCGGTCCAAAAAGTGACATAATTTTACAGAAGACATTGATTGTCTTTTTAAAAAAAATCAAAACCACATAAATTTTACTATAGCGCGAATATAAGGGCCCGACATCCAAAAACACATATAACTCAAATCTAATTTGTCGGCACAAGTTTCATATGATTAACTTAACAGTTTAAAGGGAGGAGGGCGATGCTCTATAGATTTTTCATAAAAGCCCTTCCATATTTTAGTGTATCAAAAATATAAAGCGGCTGACAAATTAAAATAATTATAACTCAAGCTACAATTACCGTAAAACACTTTGTATAGTAAACGTAACCTTTATAATGGGGAAGAGGACATTGTCGGTATTTTAACAGAAGCCCCCAACTTTCAATATGGCATAAATATAAGGACTCGTTAAACATAAACACTTATAACTCAGATCCAAATTGTCACAGAACATAAAAATTTCATATGATAAAAGCAATTATTTTAAAGGGGGAGAGAAAAATATTTTTTTGGTCCTGTTTGTGATTGAGAATCTTTTCTTGAAATTGATTCCGTTTTTATAGTTGTAAAAACAAAACAAAAAATTATATATTTAAAATCCAAATTCATCGAATTTCAGTTTACCTTTTCATGCATTAGTTTAAGGAAAATTAATTTTTCGCATGCTTGGGTAATATTGGATTGTATACGTTTTTTTATTATTATTTTCTAATTAATTAAAATACATTGAAGTAGAATCATGCATCGGGTTGGGCATCGTATTTCGGCGGTGTCGACGACGATTTTTTTTTTTAAACGCATTTTTTATTTTAAATTTTTTACAATTACGAATACATTCCTAAATTTATTCAGTATTTATGGTTGAAAAGATTAAAATTTTATATTTAACCCGTAACCGAAGTAACAAATATTGTCGCATATCTACCGTGAGCGATCTGTCAGACCGGTTAACCCGTAACCGGAGTAACAAATGTTGTCGCATAACTGCCGTGAGTGGTCTGTGAGATCGCTTAATCTAAATATGAATAAAATGCTACATTGACTCTCAAAATACTATTCATCGACTAAACTTCATGTGCACGGTTATTATTTTTAAAATTCAGCTATTCAAAAGTTAGTAGTGAAGATAAAGGGACTCCAAATAAAACAAAATTTAACCAGTATCTATAGTTCATGGGTGTCAAACTGTGGCCCGCCGGATACCACTAAAATTTTATAGAAATCATTGACTTATCTAATCACCGAATATCTGCAATCCAAGAAGTTGGCTTTTTCTGTAAAATTTTAGTGGTATCCGGCGGCCACAGTTTGACACCCCTGCTATAGTTAAACGGAAAATTTGTGAAAATGGAAAAATACAGCAGTCTCTGAGACCGCTATCAGCGGTTTCGGGTTAAGATACAAATACATCATAGCAGCCAACCTTTACGCTTTCTTCCTACCACTAAAATTTTATCGTGAATATTCCCTTATTTAATCGTCGAAATCTCACGATTAAACAAGGCGAAGATCTATACTAAATTTTACTGGTAGCAAAAAAGCGTAAAAGTTGGCAGCTATGAAATACATCGAATTTCTGTTTGTACTTTTATACATTCTTTACCTTAAAAAATAATTTACATATGTTTGGGAAATATTTGAATATTTTAAGTTTTAATATATTATTATTTTGAAATTAATAATTAAAAAAAAAAACTTTAAATCATAGTTCTGAATTGGTAACCCGATTTCTTGCAAAAGGAAAGAAAGTGAGAGGGGTGAAGACACATTTATATGTTTTTCCGGTTATCTGAAATTTTCAGTTTTTTTGTCATTTTCTGATCATTGAAAATTAGATATATTTTATTGCTAATCCTACAGGAGCAAACAGTCACAAACACTTCATGAATTTCAGCAGCCGGGTGCTCCGAGGCTCCTACTTTAAATCCTTCTCCATCAACTACATGAATGTCAGCATTTATGTTAAACACATTTTATTATAATCTAAAACCTAAAAGGAAATAAAACTGCGGCGTATGATTTACACATCTTTGTTTTATCTTTTTATTTAACTTTATTTCTCATCACGGAAGGTTATTGGTTAAATTCAGTATTAGATTCATTGAATATGCTTCTGTTTTTCCTCAATATCTTTTTAATCATTTTTCAGTAAAAAATAAATAAATAAAAAATAAATAAATAAATAAATAAAATAAAAAATGTTTTTGTATGTTTTTAGAACTGGAGTGCAAGTTAAAAAGACTATGGGAGCCCCCCCCCCCCCCTACAGACTATTGAATTTAGATTTCAGCAGCCATCAGAAGTTAGAAAAAACACAATCTTTTACTTTTATATTATTTCTTTACTGAACTAATCAAACTTTTAAAAATAGATTATTAATTACCCGACTGAAAAGAAGGGTTATGTGTTTCACGCGTACCTTGGTATGTGAATTTCTTTATACCCTCGAAACATCCCAACGGCTGGATGGATTTTAATGAATGAGGTCTCTATTGATTTGTCTTAACCGTCCGATGGTTATAGGCTATCTTTTGGTTTTATAAATTCAAAATGGAGGCCGTAAAATACAAAATGGCGGTAGAGACGAAAAAAATTACGCACCTTATTGAGTGGCATATCATTGGATAGGTCTTTCAAAATGAAGGCGATGTTTCATTGACTATTTTACAGTCAGAAGCTCCGTTTAAATATTACACAACCTGGAAGTTGTGTATGTAAGATTTCTAGTTTTACTGCAACTCTAACCATCATAGACATCTATAGGCCTCATCAAAACAGTGTTTATAGATAGGAACTAACAATTAAACGCAATTTAAAAGTCACCAATACAAATAAATTAAAAAATATATATGTAAGTAATGTAAAAAATAGTTTCACATTGATAGAAGTAATTAATTAGTTCGCTTTTTACGCAGTTGGGTATTTTGATTTTTTAAATTTAATTGATTTATTGTTTAAGTGCTGAATCACGAGGTTATACGAACTTTTTTAAGCTTAAAATATATATTTTATCAAAGTTACTTGGAAAATTAAAAACTACTTACTATACTATATAATACAGTAGGGGGGGGGGTGACGATTAAAGACCTTATTTGATCACTATAAATTAAAAAATGGGTTCCCTATTCTAAAGGTAACGTCACTGTTAAATGTATTTATGATTAAAAAATTGCGATATTACATAAATGATAAATCGATTTAAGAAATTTCTACAGCATCTATTCCTAAATAAGATGATGACAACTTCAAACACTTAAAACTCGAGCTGTAATTATCGTAGAATACTCATATCTTGTATGGGAAGTGTAATCTTTGTAAAGCCAGAGCTATGTCTTTTTTTGAACAGGAACCCCTAAATTTTAATATAGAAGTATTTTAAGGCCATGGTAACTACAAACACTTTTATCTTGGATGCAAATTTTCGCAGCCTACACAAATTTCTTATGATGAACGTAAAAATTTTAAGGGAGTTAGGCTCCGTTGATATTTTTTATGATTGCACCATATATTTTTGTAGATGAAAACAAAACATGCTCACAACTTAAAATCCTGTAACTCGGGTTTTAAAAATGCCAACAAAGTTCCCTCCCTTTTTATAAAGATCACGTTTACCATACAAATTATGAGAGTGCTACGACATATACAAACCAAGTTATAATTTTCATGGCTTCTTATATTTATGATGTACTATAATTTGGAGGCTTTGATAAGATATCAATAGAGCCACCACCTCTAAATGATTACGTGTAATATAAGAAATTTGTGCGATGTGCTACTACTTGGATCCGATTTAAAAGTGCATATGGTTATCGGGTTCTATACTGAAATTTAGTAGGCTGTGGTTAAAAATCCGACAATGTCTAATAATGTTCCATTGATCAAGCACACAAAATTTCTGCGCGCTGTGTCAATTTGTTCACAAGTTATAAGAGTTTAATTTTCTCAGCCTTTTATATTCACAATTTTATAAAGTTTAGCTGTTGTTAAAAAAGATAAAAGACCCTGAAAATATACACTCATGATATTAATCATAACAACGTTTAGTGGTCTTACGACAATTACAGCCTGAGTTATAGGAAGGAAACGAAATGGCATGACCCCCTCATGAGCATCCCTTTGTAAAACTTATGTACTGTGAGAATTAAATAAGTATAAGTATTATAAATTATAAGTATTTTCAATTTTAAGAATCTTTTTTATATATACAAAAACATTGTAGGCTTCAATAAAAAATAGACAGAGACACCTCCCCCCCCCCCCCCTCCACCTCCATTAGAATCACTTTACCATGCGAGATTTGCGTGATCTGCTACAATCTGGTTTCGAGTTATAAGTGTTTTTTTGTTATCCAGCCCTTATTTTCGCGCTAAAATAAAATTTAAGGGGCTTCGCTGAAAAAACAAAAAATCTCTCATCGCCCTTTATAAAGATTGCGTTTACCATACAAAATATGAATGCGCTACGTCAAAAGCATTCCGCGTTATAAGTGTTTGAAGTAGTAAATATCTTATATTTATGGCGTACTCAAATATTGAGGCTTAGATTTAAAAAAAAAAATCACCTCCCCCCCCGCCTCCCGCTAAAACTGTAACGTTTACCATACAAAATTTGTGCAGGCCACGACAATTTCTATCCGAGTTTATAAGTGTTTGTGGTAATCAGGCCCTTATATTCGCACTGCACTAAAATTTTGGAGGCTCCAATTTAAAAAACGGACAAAGTCCTCGGTTACATTTCGCCAGTTTGTAAAAGCACAGTTTGAACGTACTGCTACAATTTAACGTGTATTAAGAGAGTTTAACTTTTTAGTGCCATTAATTCATCTTTATTTTAATATAAAATTTAGATAGTTCCATAAAAAACCCTTTTGAGTTACCCGATAATGGCCCCTTATGATGTTGAACCAGACTATATTTGGCAGGTTTAGAATTACAGTCGGAATTTTGGGGGCGTGGGGGAAGGTATGTTGACCCATACGCGTATGCCAAAACATCATACTTCGAGACATTGGGTAAGTGGTCATGGATTTTATTAACTCCAAAATTTACAATATTTTTTATTGTTTCAAACAAACTGTTGTTATGCTTTTCCTGCCTGTAACTCTATCATATAATGTATAATCTATAAATGACAGGTTGTTTTTTGACCATTTGCTCGTCGGCTCACTTTTGTCATACTAATAGGGAGGTTTCTTTCAAATGATAACCTTCTCATCCGCCAATCACAACTCCGCAGTTGACTTCCATAACAGCCACAATCCTAACGGCTACCAATCAAAACTTTTCTCCAACATTGTTTTACCTCCAATAGTTGATTTGTGACGTCATTTGCAAAGGTCCCATATCTTCCTTTTTTACTTTCCCTTTTTTAAACAATTAAAATAAATATTATCAACAAAAAATCATGTACATAATATAATTAATTATGTTAGCAAACAATGTGCGAAATGGAACAAAATAAAACACCAAATGTTCTATCTGCTTGAAATCAAGTAAAGAAGATGCATAATCTGTAGGAAAACACCTTTCAACTTGTCACCTTAGGCAAATAAAGCGCTGATTTTAAAATCACGTGATTCACATGCAATTTACTGCTGTCACGTTATAAAAATTATTTTTGCCGAATGGTAGGTACGCGAGTGTTTTGATGAACCAAATTATATTACAATGCCTTTATAATTTTGTTTCATGTGAATGCACAGTTTTAAATTCTTTATAGAATTTTAAAAATTTTAATGAGAATTTATATCTTCGAAAAATATTATGCAAGCCATTAGTCCATTTCCATTATGCAGTAGTGATTTACAAACTGCTTTTCATTCTGATATTTCTGAGTCTACATGTAAAAATAAACCTACAATACTAGATGGAAATTTTTTCGAAAAAATTGAAAATAAGTCTTCAGGTGGTAGAATTGTAGCAAAATGCACCAAGTGTAACAGTGAGGTAAAAGCCTCAAATAATTGCACTTCCAATCTTGTAACCCACCTTAAAAGGAAGCATGAAATCAATTATTTGGAAGAATATCGTGCGTATTTAAAGGAGTAAAAAAAAACCAACGAAAATCATCATGTGTTTCTGGGCAATCAAGTCGAAACGTATATTTGCAAGATCATTTTGACAAAGATGTAGTAAATTATTTTATTGATTCGATGATTTCGCTAAGAAGTATTGATAATATTTATTTCCACAATATAATTAAAAACATTAATTCTTGCTCAAAATCTTTTAATATAATGAGTCGTAGGGCCCTCGGGCAAAAAATTGCAATATATTACGATGCACAAGTAGAAAATATTAAACGTGAGTTTGAAGATATCGAGTTCGTTTGTATAACCACAGACATATGGTCAGGGTGACGAAGAAGTTTCTTAGGAGTGACAGCTCACTGGATTCATCCGGAAACATTAAAACGGATTTCTAGAGTTATAGCTTGTCAAAGATTCAAAGGAACTCATAGTTACGACAAAATTTATGACCATCTTATGAACATCTATAAAAAGGTTGAATTGAATTCTGCGAAAGTAATAGCTGCGATTACTGATAATGGTGGTAATTTTGTGAAAGCATTTAAAATTTTTGGAATTGAAGAAAAATGTATTTTAGAAGATGCTGGTGATTTAGATGCGCAATACAATTACGGAGTGTGGTTGGTTGTATTTATGACGGCCAATTATCTGCACGAGGGATATAGGCCCAAGGGGGATTTGCCCTTCGTGAGGGTCTTTCTAAGGGAACCTAACCCGTATTAACGCTTGGAAAACCAAGGTTCGAAGAAAACCACGAAAACTCCGAACGATTAGGCCGACGGGCGCGAATGGGTTCGAACGCAGCACTTCCCGTCTACCAGCTTCGAGAGCAGAACCTCTCAGCCACTGGTGGGGTGAGTACGGAGTGTGATTCTGACACTACGTCTAGCATAGATGATGATGTAGAAGATGTAATTGATTTAAATGAGTGTTTACCTTTACATTTTAGATGTGCGTCTCACACACTCAGTTTGTGTGCAACTACTGATTCTAACAATGTTCTGGAAAGCCAAGACACGGAAATTTCAAAAATACACGAACAAGTGATGAAAAAATGTAATATTTATTGGAGAGCAGCATGTCGACCTAAATCTTCAGAAATTATCATCTCTATTTTGGGACATACTCTTAGTCGACCAAACGCAACGCGATGGAATAGTTTATTTGACGCCATGAAACAATTTCTATCGATAAAAGAAAAATCTGCTATTTTGAGCAAGGAATTAGATTTGAAAACTTCATTTAAAGATCAGGGCTTCACATATATAGAAGAATACGTTAAATGTAGTAAACATATTGCCGCGGCTCTAGATATCCTTCAAGGAGAAAAAGAAACGTATTTTGGGATTTTGTTACCAACTTTGTTATCATTGCGACATAAATTACAAAAATCATTGACAAAAGATTTTATATATTGCCGACCTTTGGCTGGAGCTTATTTAGAAAGTATAGAAAACAGGTTTAGTCAGTATTTTGATATTTCATCTCGCCAAGCGGAAATAGCCGTAATAGCAACTTTATGTCATCCATTTTTTTTTTTTTAATTCAAGTGGCTGCCTTGTATTAGCGATTCAGATTATACAAAGATTAAAATGTTGTTTATTACCGAATTGACAAAAGAAATGAAATCTAACGAATCTCTGGATATAATGAGTTCTGTCAATAGTGAAGAAAGAGATAAATTTTTCTTTATTGATCTCATCATGAAGAAGCAAAACAAGACCCTGAAAGGAAAGCAGAACTATTGTACGCGCATTTCTGTTTGGAGGAAAACAAAGATCTAAGTATATTGAATTCTTATAAAGAGATTAAAAAAATCTTCATTAAATATAACACACCGCTGCCCTCGTCGGCATCTGTAGAAAGATTATTTTCTTTTGCAACTATTACAAATTATTGTAAAGCTAATAGGCTTTCTGACGAAATGTTTGAAAAACGTGTTGTTTTAAAAGCCAATCTTAAATATAACGAAGAATGCTTATAAAAACTTGAAAAATATTTTAATGCCAAAAGGAAAAATGTTTCCTTCAATGTTAAAAAGTAATAATCGTACCTTTTCAGCGTATATTTTCGTACTTGACTTTAATTCATTTTTTAATAACAAAGTATGTTACTGCTTCATTTTCTAATTTTGTAAATTTGTTTAATTTTTTATATGGTTTAATTATGTCTAATTTCAGAAAGAAATTTTGTAATTTTATTAAATAAATGTAATTGTAACTAAAATATCAATGTCTCTGAAATTTAAATTTTCATGGTTTTATTATGGTAACTATAAGTTATATGGTAATAAAATATTACATGTGCTCGTAAAAACTAACCTGACTAGAAAAAAGGGAGGAGGACGTGGGGGGGGGGGTATGATTGGGTTAAGTCAACTAGCTATCTTTGGAGCACTCTCCTTTATATTTAATCTTTTCTTGCAAATAATTTATTTCTATTAAATTTTTAAATACAAACTTTTAAGAACGGGAAAAATAAATAAAACGTATTTATTTATTATAGAAAAAGAAAAAAATGTTATCAAATTAGTAACTATGATAAATCTTTTTTTTAAACTGTTTGCAATGCAAATTAACCTTTAATTGATGTTACCGGTCTGAAAGACCGAGTTGCTTTTTTCAATTTTCATAGTTTAACTTGCAAATTTCAGTTTATCTACAAATACTACTAAAATTTTGTTTCGTTTGGAACTTTAGTACTAACACCAGAGATTTTTGAATAGGTGAATTTTAATTATAACACTCCTGTACAAAACGTTTAGCACAAAAACATCTTATGAGTTAATCACGGCTTTTATTCATCTTTTGATTGAGCGGTCTCACAGACCGCTTCACAGTATTTATGTGACAATTTCTGTGACATCAGTTAAAGATTAATCTAAAATTGTAGATTTAGTTAATGGCAAATTCTTGTTGAAGTTAAAGTTAAATGATTTAATTGAATAAAAAGTATCCAACTATATTTGATTTCATTGAAACTAACCTTATATTTTGAAGATAATGGTTTGTTTATTCCTTTTTTTATTTTATTTTTTTATCATGGTATATTTCTTTTATTGAATTATAAATATACAGCTGTAAAAAGATGTTTGAATAGTTTGGCATATTAACCCTTAACTGCTGTGACAAAAGTTGTCGTATATCTACTGTGAGGCGGTCTGTGAGACTACTAAATCGAAGGATGAATAAAGAGGTCCTTTAACTCATAGGATGCTGTTTCTGTACTAAACTTTATTGTCAAGACAAATATAATTTCAGAAGACTCTAGCGATATTCCTAAGGCTCCAAATGAAACAAAGTTTCACTAGTATCTGTAGTTAAACTGAAAATTACAAGCTAAAAATTCAAAAAAGCAGCGGTCTATGAGACTGCTCACATCAATTAAATGTTAATCTTTAACTGCTGTAAATGGTCTCTGAGGCAGATACCTTTTAACGCTTTCCAATACATTCAGAATATTGTAAGAAAACTTTACTGTATACTAAGGGGGTGGGGAGGGAGCTGTTTTAGAAGTTTGCAGGTTCCAATTTGACCCGCTGTTCGGAAGCTAGTTTGTTTTCATTGTAGGTCAGGTTAATTTCTACTTTTTAGTTCGGATCGGGTTTGGGTCAGTTGACTTCTACTTTTTGCTGTTGGCCGGATTAACTTCTACTTTTTTGCTCGATCCGCGTTTGGTCGGGTTGACTTTTTTGCTGCACTTTGGGTTCGGGTCAGATTGACATACTTTATTTAGGGCTCGGGTTGGTGTCGAATTGGGTTTTTACTCTGAGAAGGGTTCGGTTTGACCCGATTTTTCAAAAGGAAGTCTAAATATTTTTCCCGATGTAAACTATAGTCAGCAAACACTCCCAAAACACTTCCAGACACTCCCCAAAAATTATTTAGGGAATAATTGTTAATATTTTGCAAAGTAAAACCTATAGAGAGTGGATGCCTCCGAACCGTGAAATATGTCCGTTATTCATAATTAATAGCATATACAGTAAAATCTCCATACGGACGCTCCCGAATAGTGGGCACCTCTATTTAACGTAACTTTTCAATTCCCAACACAAATATTTGTCTCTGAATAGCGCACACGTCCGAATAAGTGACAAATTCGAGAGCCCTGTTCAGCGGTGACCCTTGTTTAGAGGTTCTAGTGTATTTTAATACTAACGAGTATATACTAGAGATTTATTTTCCTATATAAATGTTAAAATTTATATTAAAGATGTAAATGTAGACTTCATTTTATAATACCATTATAATATGAATTATTTTTCCTTCATTTTGGTTTCGGGTCGACGAAACTTTTGTGGCCGGTTTTCAGTTTGACTTTTAATGGAATTTTTGGGTTCGTGTCTGGACAACCCTACCTGTTTAGGACACTAAGTGGGGTAAAACAA
Organism: Maratus speciosus; assembly: GCA_963932465.1. Lineage (NCBI taxonomy): Eukaryota > Metazoa > Arthropoda > Arachnida > Araneae > Salticidae > Maratus > Maratus speciosus. The sequence goes on along the minus strand of OZ010798.1, from coordinate 342,234,973 downwards.
AACTTTTTGGTGGGATGTTTGAAAAGTGAAGGCCAAACTTTTGTTTTAGTACATGCCGAAACTGTAGCAGCTTGCTAGATGGCAATAATAAACTAGAATTTTTCGGAAATTCTAAAATATAAGGCAAACACAGAAAAAGCTATCGAAATAAAAAAATCCATTCGTTTCCAAATCACGTCAAAAGTTATTTTTAGGTAGATTTCGTATGAAATACTACCTATTACATTTTCCCCTATGTTGGAATTTCTGGAAAAGTTTTGCAGATCTACACCGATCACGACCCCTAGAACTCAAAACCACCCTCAGTAAAAAGCACATATATATATATGTACAGTCGGCTCTCGTTAATTCGAACTCGTTGGTCGAACTCGTTCTGTCAAAAATGAAAGAAAGAAAGTTATTTCAAGGATCCAAAATACGTGAGAAAGTAAGGAAAAGTAAAAAAAGGGAATTTTCGTTAGTTCGAATTAAACGAAGTCAAGAGAAAATGAGTTAGAATAAATGAAAATTTTTAACGTTATTCTGCCATTGAAAATTTCGTGACTTCATGTTTAGTTTGAATTAAGCGAAGATTCGATTTATCCGATTTCGAATTATCGAGAGCCGACTATATATATATATCTATATATATAAAATCACTTTTTTATGGACACGATAAATTCCGTAATTCTTCCCAAATCTCTGCCAAACTGATACATAAAATCAAGAGGCATAAAATTTCGGTCAAGTTCGTCAATGGGCAAAATCGGACCAAGGGGATGGAAATAGGGAGGGGTTTTGTGAAAACCGAAAAAACTCCATAACTTCTTAATTTTTGTACATATCAAATTAGTTTAAAGCTTTTATTACTTCTAAAAATAGGACCAAAAATTTATGTATGACAGATTTTTGATAAAATTAAAAATGGGACCAAGGGGCGCAGAAAATATGGTTTTTGGGAGAAAAAAAATTCATAACTTCGTCAATTCTCAAGATATCAAATACAATTAATTTTATTATAAATCTCTTTGAATATTATCTACAACTTTTATATTGACAAGTTTTTGATAGGACCAATTCGTAGCGCAAAGAAAATTAAAAACGAAAACAAAAAAAGGGGGGGGGGTAGGTTGAAGAAGAAAAATATCCATAACTTCGTAAATTCATAAGATATAAAATCCCCATGAATTTATCATATATCTTCTTAATATATCTACAACATTTATATTGACAAGTAGGACCAATTCTTACAGCAAAAACAAATTAAAAATACATAGCGGTTGAAGAAAAAAATCATCATATTAACCCATTAACCGCTGACGTTGCGTTCACGCAACAGTCAAAATAATTGCTCATGCAATTAATTAATTACATTGGCACCACTATTTTAGAATTAAAAAAAATGTCTTATTTATTGGCAGGAATTTTGCTATTTTAGTACAGCTAAATTTAACTTACTAAATTTGTGGTGGGAAACTACTTTCAACAAGAAATTTGAAAATTTCTATCGTAATAGTTTTTGCGGTTAATGGGTTAAGGGCTTATTCAAATCCAAACTGCTTATTTTTGATTCATTTTTAAATTTATTTTTGCTCTCAAACTCATCCAATTAGTAGATTCTCTTATTCAGAATCTCTATAATGTACTGTAATGGTCGACTTTTTGATAGAAGCAGAATATATTTCAAAAAATGATGTCAAAGTGGGCATTTTGAACCGAATTTCCCGAAGCGATTGTGTTGAAAATGAAAAATATTGTCCTACTGAGAAAATAATTGTTTATAAATCAAGTTTTAATTAATTGAAGAAAATATATGAACACAGGTCGCTTATAAATCTCTGCAAAAACAACGTCAACAAGTTTCGTATTTTTTCTTTTAAAAATGAATCTGAAAATGTGCCAAAAAATTTCGAGTTGTTGTGCATGGAAAAATATTTTTTTTTAATACCGCCTTAACATGATTCTGACAAAACCATCTCTTATATAAAAATGAAATAAAACTCGTCAAAAGCGGCCAAATAAAATTGTTAAAGTGGCTTTATCTCTAATAATGATTTAGTTTTTGTTGTTGAAATTAGCACTTAACTTCGAAATCTACCTGCGCATGTAGGCCGGGCCGGCAGGAATTTTTGTACTTTTAAAAACGAATCTGTAAACGTGTCGGACAGTCGCGTGTTTTTTAGCGGAGAAAAAGATTTCATTTATATATATATAGGATGTTTCATAAAAGATGCGTAAAACTTCAAGAGTTTATAGTACAAGTCCAAACAAACAACATTCATCAAAGAATGCATGGTAGGAATTAAAACGCTAAGGTGCTAGAGGGTGCCGAATATGATGTTATACGAGGCAAAAACACACAAAGAATGATAAACTAACAAAAGCAAGTTTAATGACATGTCTTCTTACAATCTTTGAGCCTATGAGACTTCCATTTGCAGTTCCATAAATAAAATGTATATCAAAGCCTTTTCCCTATTAGTGAAAGTTAATCTTTGACTAATGTGACAGATATTGTCATGTAACTACTGTGAAGTGGTCTGTCAGACCGCACCATGGAAAGATGAATAAAAGGCGCGATTAATTCATAGGATGGTGTTTTTGTACTTAACGTTTTGTACAGGGCTATAATTAAAATTCACATATTCAACAACAGTCTCTTGTGATAGTATTAAAGTTCCAAACGAAAGAGAATTTTGGTAGTGTCTGTAGTTAAACTGAAAGTTACAAGTTAAGCTATAAAAATTGAAAAAAGCAGCGGTCTGTGAGACCGGTTAAAGGTTAACATCTTCCGATAGGTTCCTACCGCAATTCACAGTTACACACTTGGATCAGTCACTTGTATGAATTAATCGAGGCAAAATTTTCCATACGCATTGTCCTCCTTCTTCATAGCACATTTGTATGATATTAGTGTCGTTCTTCTCCAGATAACTCGCAACAGAAATGGAGAACGTTTGCATGGACCAAGTTTCCAAATGCGCCAGAACCTTTGCGTTTTAATTCTGACTATGCATTCTTTAATGAAATTTAAAATTAAACATTGGTAATATTTCATATTTCTGCAAAAGATAGTTATGAGATAATAATCAATTGTAATTTAAAATGCAAATTAAAATTCTAAAAAATTTTATTCGATTCTTTACCACTTGATTTTTTAGGTAATTCATTCAATGCTAAAATTTTTAGGAAAAGAAAAAATATAAATATTTTTGTTTTTTCCTTCCATTTTTCCTCTCAGTCGCCAGTTTTTCATTCTTTTCTCAACAAACGCCTTAAAGTTTTACAGCAAATACCTGTTATTTAGCGCATTGCACATGTAGGCAATTGCATATCACTTGATTTTCCTTACTCTCATCCCAAGTAAACTATTGGGAGTGAGAGTAAGAGTTAGTTAAGATAATAGTAAGGGATGTGAACTTTAAAGATGTCCCCAATCAGACAGAGGTAGAAATAGGTGCAGCATTAATGTATAATTTAATCGTACATTCATGAGGTAGAGTGAGCTCTCATCTCTGTAACATCACCTACGATTCAATGTAAGTTGTAATAAAATTTCCATAAGAATAACGAACACTTCGGAAATAAAGCTGTTGGAAAGAGCGTTAGCACAATACAATGAAAGTAAAAATGTCGCTCCGATTTTTCTTACAATTACCTTACACAGTCACAAGACGAAAAATATACAAAGCATTCATACAAGATCTTTTTAAAAAGAGATGTGTAACACGAACAGAACGTTTAAACAAGTCTGGCACGGCTCGAATCATCAGAAAATTTTAACACCCGAACCCGACCCAGCTCTGAAAGAGAAAAGATCGGAGAGAGTCCGAGTCTCGTGAATTAAAACTGTCGCGGCCCGGGTGCCATGCTTGAATTGCCTCCTAAGTCTTTTCACTCGAAGATCTCTAATGTCGTTTTGGAAACCCTTCATTGGCTCAAGGGGAGAATGGTCCCTTCTCCCCCCCCCCCCTTAGATACGTCATTTGTAAAAGATAATGAAAACAATATGGAAAACGCATATGGTATTTGAAAACTCATTTTAAGCAATTGCCACCTGTAGTCGGAAAAATATGCGAATTCTTTTGCGCAACACTGTATTCGATTTGTATATACGCTACATAATATGCAAAAATTTCAGTTAAATTAGCAAACGCATCACACAGTTGAAATCTCCCTTCAGCAATTTCTGTCAATGAGCGGAATTGCACTCTAACTATTTATGTATCCCTGTATATAATCTATAAAATTTTTACACACCAGGTATAATATGCATAAAATCAGTTAAATATAAAAACGCATACCACAACTCAAAACGAACTTTGAATAATTATTGTTCTTAATCAGTGTTGTAACCGAATTCATTTCTGTGTTCCTGTAAATGAAATGTAAATGAACAAGATATTCTGTAGCAAGCATCTTTCAGTAAACGTCAGGGATGCATATAAATTAAAATTTTTTTTAAATACTGCAACGTCAATAAAATACACTGCAAAATATTCTCTCCATAGACCATAATTTAATGGTATTATTTTAAGTGCACAAGTAAACGAACTATACACTTCATTTTCAATCCGAACCTGCCATGGCAAAGTTCAGTAATATATATAAGTTATCGAGTATATTTATGCGAGGTATAACACAGATAGAAACACGTAATGTTTTTACTTTCTTATATCTTCAGCAGAAGAAAGTATTGTAATTAAAATTTTTTTCGACTTCCGGTTTTCGACGGATGTAACCGTTTTAGGGGTCAGAGGTCCCCAAAAACATGTTTATAGTAAATGTCTGTCTGTCCATGTGTCCCTATGTCCGTTTGTCCGTATGTCGCCATTGTAGCATCAAAAAGTGTATGAAGTTATGCGTAGAATTGAACCAATTTTTTTTTTGTTTTGTTTTGTTTTTGGCTATGGCAAGCAGGTCCTCACTTAATTTGGAAAATTTTCGACGAAAGGGGCGCTGCAATAGCGATTTTTGTGCTAATTTGATTATTGTACCATCGAAAACTGTATGACGTTATGCATAAAATTGAACCAATTTTTTTGTGCATGTTTTTTGCTAAGCCAAGCAGGTCTTCCTTGAAGTTGGAAATATTCCGCCGCAAGGGAGCACTGTAATAGCGATTTTTGTATAATTTTCTTGATTTTTCGTAGTTCTGTTCTACAGCGGCGGCTCGTAAAGCGACGGGAGCTTCGCATCATGATAAGCCGTCTATTCGCGAACAGCGGATGTACAACAGAATAACGGAAAACTATTGGTTTTAATAAATATCATGATCGAGATGAACTCGTTTGTACTCCGATTAATTGACTAAAACAGAAATTTAAGATGAAAGTCAAAGTTGGTATAATATTGAACTAATAATATTATTTTATTGACATTTCTAACTATATTTTGAAATATTAAGATGTATTAGATAGAAGAAAGTTTTGGGATTGGCACATCCAACTAGTTTCACATAAAAAAAATAAAAAAAAAAACTTATGTAGCTTTATGCAATCTTCAGCTATAAATCGTTTTAAACACACATATGCACGATTATGCGCACTTACGCCCTATGAACGATTTTATTTCGCCGCATCGTACCTTCCCCTTATTTAACCATCTTCTGCGTCTGTGACCGGATGTTCGGGACCTTTTATTCGAAGTCAGAGACCATCGATTTCAAATTCGAGCCTGAAAAATTTTGTGTCATCAGAACCCGAACTGGATAAAGAAAGTACGCGATATAAATTAATAATATTTAAAAATGGTTTCAAGAGTAATTTTCTGATTTAAAAGTATCTTATTGTATAAAAATAAGTAATAATTCTAAAAAGTTGCCTCTAATGATGTTCCATAATTTTCACGTCCCTGACACTCTGTTTAAAATTTAGAAAATTGGATATTTATACCCCACCAACGACAGAAATATGAAAAGTAACTCTTCTTATTCTTTTAAAATATCATTATTCATCAATGACAGAAAGACACGAGTTCTATTTCCAGTAATTCAAAAGAAAGACTTCAAACAGAAACAAAAGCTAAACAAGGGACATTCCTCAACTTCTTTATGTTAAGTTTGATAATGCCAAGTCTTCAGAATCAGATGGAATATTTCACTTTATATCAGGTTAATAGCAATTCAATCTCTTTCAATTTGATTTTTAGCTGATTATAAAATGCCTTTAAAAACTTACATTACATTTCTGTTTTTCAACTAGCAATCGTTTTTTATTTTCATTTTTCAATTTGTAAATAAATAAAATTTAGTCCGATCCCGTTTCAGGGGTCATGAATGTCCTTTTATGGGGTGGGAGGGTATCACATCTGTTTATGAATTTTTTTTATATTGAAAGCTATTCCCAAATCCAAACTAACTACTTTTCTGATACTTTCGCGAAGTAATTTTCATTCGTAAATACAAAAAAAATAGCATTAATATTCGTAAAAATACAAAATGTATCGATATTGTTCAGATACCAAGAAATTAAAGAGTTTCCCATTTTCTTACAAAGGCAAAGATTCATTTAGAAAATGTTGTCAAAGTTAACATTTTTAGCCACGTTTTACGAGTTGACAGCCGCAGAAATGTCTTCAAAAGGAAAAATTGGCAGCCACTTCCGGAAATTCAGATTAAAAAGTCAAATTTTACAGAATTTTTTGTAAGATTCTTTGCTTTTATCGAAAAATGGAAAACACTATTTAATCACATACGGTGTCCTACTGGCCCACCGAACAGCGAGGCATTATATAGTTATTGGCAGCTATGTGATTCTATTAGTGTCAAGAAAATTGCAGGTGCAGCCTCTTCTTTTAGCTCAAAGTATTAAATAGTTTTTTTCAATCGAACTTGTACCTTTGGAATGGATCATTTTCTTCTGATGGATTGATGGCTTCCATTATTATGAAACAGCCGTTATAAATGAAGTGTTAGGTGTAGATGGAATAGGTAGATGGTATTTGATTTTCTGGTCAGAATAGGAAAAAAAATCGCCTTTTTTTTTTTTTTTTTTTTTACTCCGAAAATCAGGCTTCTAACTTTTTACGAGAGCTCATTCACCTTCATCTAACACTCCACTTATAACGGCTGTTTCATAATTAATAATGGAAGCCATCAGTCTATCAGAAGAAAGTAACTCGGTTAATCGGGACTCTACTGTATATTTCATTTTTTAAATGATCTTTAGAATATTTTTGTTGGTGTTCAGAGTGGGGTCATGACCCCCCCCCCGTGACCTCCCCTTGGATCCGCCATTGCGCCCCCCCCCCGTACCTTCTGTATCGTAGGGAATACATAATTTTAAAATTTCAAAATAACTTTCAAAGGAGGAAAATTTTACGCATAAAAATTACATTAATTAAATAATAATATAAAATAAAACATACACATTCAAATATTACCTGAATATGCGAAAAGCTAATTTTACATTAAATGAATGCATAAAAATATGAACTGAAATTCGATGAATCAGTATTTTAAATATCAAAATTTTATTTTACCCATAAACACTAAGTCAATTTCAGTAAGCAATCGTAATTGCCAACAGGACACAAAAATGTACATGTTCTGCGACAATTTGGATCCGAGTTATAAGCGTTTATATTCATTGGGCCCTTATATTTGCCTTATACTAACAGTTTGGGTCTTCTGTTAAAAACACCGACAATGTCCCTTTCCCCTTTATAAAAATTACGTTTACCATACAAAAAATTGCAATCAGAACCCCACCACACACACACACACACACACACACACAAAAAAAAAAAAAAAAAAAAAAAAAAAAAAACTTCCTCCTCTTTTAAAATGATTGCGTGTAAAATATAAAATTTGTCTTACAGAATAATAAAAACAATAGAAAAATATTCAAATATTACCAAAACACGTAAAATATAAATTTTCATTAAAAAATGCATTAGCATATAAACAAAATTTCTATGAATTTTGATTTTATGTATTAAACTTTACTTTTCTTATCAACTTTCAATCGTAATTGCTAATTAATTTCAGAAAAATAATGGCAATTGCAAAAAGGACAAAAAAAAAAAAAATCTATGCTATTTGCGGCACTATCAAAATACCTGATAGACTATATGACTGCACTTTAAAGGGTATTAACTAATTACAGAATATTAGAAAATAAAAGAAACTATTCAAGTATTACCCAGACATGTGAAAAATTAATTTTTCTACTGAAAAATGCACTAGTATTAAACTTTAAAGCGACAATGAACTTTAAACTGAGAAATAATAATAATAAAGATAATGTCTCCCCTTTCTAAAGATTACGTTTACCTTACAAAATATGAGTGTTCTACAATAACTACAGCTCCAGTTATAACTGTCTTATGCTGTCAGCACTTCATACACTAAAATATGGAAGAACTGCTATAGAAAATACCCCCCCCCCCTCTTAAAACGATTAAGAAATTAAACGAAATTTGTGTGAGATGCGATGTGACAAGTTGAATTTTGAATTCGAGTTACACGTATTTGTCGTTATCGAGACCTAATGTTCGCACTATAAAAAAATTTCGAAATCTGGGGTTAAAAACGCCCACACTGTTCCCCCTTTATAAAGATTTAGTTTACAAAATATAAGTGTTCTACGAAGATTACAGTTCGAATTATATTTGTTTTAAGTTGTCAGCAATTTATATTTATAATATACTAAATTATGGTGGGCTTCTATAAAAAATCGACCCTTTAAAACTATTGCGTTTACCATAACGATTTTGTCTAAATTACGACAATTTATATCAGAGTTACAAGATCTTTTGGTTATTAGGCCCTTATGTTTGCGCTATTCTAAAATTTACTAACCTCCGGTAAAAAAATGCACCCCCCCTCCCCTTTTCATAAAGATTCCTTTACCATACAAAATATGAGTGTCCTACGATAATTACAGTTTGAGTTATAAGTGTTTTAAGTTACCACCCCTTTTATTTATGACACAATAAAATATTTGGTGGGGAGGGGCTTCAGTAAAAAATTGGTAGATTATCCGAGTTTGAAATTTTCCCGTTATTATTAAAATACTAACTGTAATGTATAACTTCAAATTTCACCCTTAGTATGATGTCACTGTAACTGAATTTTTTAAATTCTTATCAAAAGAATATATAATCATTAATAAGTACAGTATCAAATACAGTTGGCATAAAATCTAATTGGAAATTTTACTTTTTCCATTACACGTAATTGTAACTAAAATTTATTAGTTACTATTACAACAACGTAATGGTAATTATAATCATCTCAAGTACATTTGAAATCAAATCAATAATCTAAATTTACCATTCACATTACAGGTAATTGTAACTAAAATTTTACAGTTATAACACTACCGCACCGTAATGAAAATCATAACCTTCTGCATTACAGTTACAATTATATCTTAATAAAAAAAATTGCCATTGAAATTACACGTAATTGTAATTATAAGTTCTCAATTACAATTTCAATTATATAATAATAATCATAGCATTTATAGTTACGATTACAAAATGCTAATTCAATTTAAAATTTAGATCATAAATACACATAATCTTAATTATATTTTTCTCAATTGTAATTACAATTATATAATGATAATTATAGCATTTATTGTTACGATTACAATGCTAATTGAATTTACAATTCATATTATAATTACTTGTAATCGTAATTATAGTTTTATCAATTATAATTGCAATTATATAACGGTAATCATAGCATTTATAGTTACGGTTACAATGCTAATTGAACTTTAAATTCAGATTATAATTACACATAATCTTAATTATATTTTTCTCAATTATAATTACAATTATATAAAGATAATCATAGCATTTATAGTTACGATTACAATGCTAATTGAATCTCCAATTCAGATTTTAACTAACATGTAATTGAAATTATAATCTCTTACATGCCAATTACATTGTAATGAGATTACAAATTAATCAGATTGCGAATTTGCCCAACTCTGATACAAACCATATCTGGGATTATTATTTATGTTATTTTTCCATAGATTCAATGTAATTAAAAACGAAATTCCTCACCCCTTCAACATTGTAGACAAGATAAATATAATGTTATTTTCAAATCGACAAATCTACCCTCCTCTTTATGAAATTTTTCTATGCTTCATAAGGTAAACCATAACAAATTTTTATATTTCATTTATAATTCAAGGAAAATGTGCACAAACACAAATCCGGGCACATTTTCATAACACATTTTCAAGCATATTTAAAATTTCTGATTACACCGTTTTTTTTTTTTTTTTTTTTTTTTTTTTTTTTTAAGATGAAATTAAAATAATCATTTCATTTACGTATGATTTTATTATTCAAAGTTATCTTGTAAAATATTAAAATCACTTAAGAAATCGTTTTATGATACAACAGTTAATAATGTGCTTGTTAAACAGGAGTGAATACTTTAAATAATTTTACACATAATTTCAAATTATTAAATTCACCGTTCATATATAAATATTTTCCATCAGATAATTAGAAAAATCTGAAAACATTGTATGTCTTTTGGCTTCAATTTCACATATAAGGGAATTTAATAATTAAAGTCGTCAAAAATTTATATGTTAATTCATTCATGTTTCCATTGGAGAGGGGGGGGGGGGGGAAGCTTAATTAATTCAGTGTGTTTCAACAATAAAATAAATGTTTACGACTGTTGCAATAATACATATAATTAAAAATGAGACTATTATTTTTTTACACAAAAATAAATAAATAAATAAATATGATTAAAGTTTTTTTTATATAAGAAAATAAACTGCGTGAAAACACCGAGTTAAACAATACTGTATTGCATTTTATAGTACGAAAAAAAAAACCCCACAGAAAACAATAGCGTAAATATGGATTAATATTAATTTAAAATGTTAGAAATAAATGTATACTTTAGAAATGGAACCTTATAAAAACATAGATAACATTAATATTTGTTAAAATCAAATTTGTTCTAAAAATAATATAACATTTAGAAAACATTAGTCGAACAAAATTGAGTATTATATTTTAAAAATCACTTACCCTTTTGGATCTAATAATTTATATTATCCTTTTAATTTATATTATCCTAGATAATTTATCCTTTGTTTAGATGGAGAAAATATTTTTTTTTGTCCAACAAAGATTTCTAGATAACTGATTAATATATATTTCATTTAAATTAACCAGCTATCATAGAAAACCCAGCTAGACTAAAAGTCTTAGAATTAGCACGAGGTTCACATACATCGCGTCTTACATGTGCTACTGCATTCCACAGCGGATTATCTCAGCTGTCAGAAAGGGTGTTGCATTTCCCCCTGAAAGGCCTCGACCTTAGATATTGAAATGCTCGTCCACTATTCATTTATTCACATTTCACAGCGATTTTTTCACATTTATAGAAAGAAATCGTTTTCGATACGCGCACGCCACACAACAGCAAATAACAAATATGGCGGACGACTGCGGTATGCTGTTTAAGACATTTCACCATATTAAGACACTTAATACTGGTTCATTTCTACTACCAGTCCATTAAGACACACAGGTATCTTAAATTAAGGTATCTATTATGTCTAAGCTCTATATTAAGACATTTACGTGTTTTAAATGCTTTTTCAGTCGTTTTTCTGTCTTACTTTAAGACTCCGTTATTTGTAGTGTGACTAGTTACTCAATTTTCATTGTTTTAAAATATTTTTCAAACATTATTTTTTAAATCTATTTCTTTGCTTGACGTACGATTACGAACGATAAATCAGTTTGCACTTAAAATAATATAAATAGCTTAGCATTTGCTTCCACCTTATATCCATACAGAAATTAAAATATTCATCAATCAATTTAAAAAAAAAAAAAACTATAAAATATAAATAAAAAGCAAATTTAAGACATGTAATCGAACCTTAAAAAAAGGCTGGAGCAAAGCACTAAAAAGGCTGTTACTAAATAGTGATTTTTGGCGATTTCGTCAGTTGTTAACTCTTGGCGCAGGTCCAATACGAGAGATCTCCTTTAATAAATTTCAAATTTTTATTTGAATCTATTTCTATTTTTCATATAAATATGTTTTTTTAGTTTGTTAGTGAGCATTCTAAAAAAATATATTAAATATAAAATAATCTATTAAATGTAAAAAAAAATAGTTATCAATTTAAAAAAGAATAGTTTTCATCTATATTCCGTAACTCTGGAAGCCCGGGTGTATCCCCTTGTTATCTTAATGACTGCATAAATTGAAAGGTATCTTGTTAGGTAGATTTCGTAAGAAATACTACCTATTGCAGTCGTTACCATGGTGCGATTTTTGAAAAATACCTTCATAACTTTTCATTATAGGACCCCAGGAACCCAAAACCACCCCCACCTAAAAAGTTTATATATATATATATATATGTATCTATGTATGTACTAAATTTTGTCCGCACGATAAAAGTCGCAATTATGCACGGATTGCCCTCAAACTCGCCAACAACTTTGATATGGCTAATATCTCGGCGGGGATTGAAAATGGACGAAATCGGCCCAAGAGAGTGAAAATGGGGAGGGTTCAAAATTTTGAATACTGTCTTAACATGAATCTGATAAAACCAGCTCTTACACAACAATGGCAGAAAAAAAATAAAAGTTTTTCGTTATAGCAGTTGCCAACAATTAAAAAAAAAAAACAATAAAATTCTCACCACAACAATTACTTTTCTTTTGCAAAATTTTCACGTGTAAAATTAAATAGTTTGACAAATTGAAAACAAATTGAATATTACGTCATTTCTAGAGCAAGATTTCAGCATGAAAACTCAAAATAAAATAAATAGTTTGACGAATTATAAAAATATGTATATTGCGTCATATTGGAAATATAATGGACCTCAGCAGGTGAATATGTAACGCCATGTAAGTTTGAAGAAAGGTATTAAAACATGATAAAAACCCGATTATGGAAATATTAACACATTTTAACACTTCAAGGTCCTCTGAATTTTTTGTAGCCATTTTTTAAACCTATTCCATATACATGTGTGTGTGTATTCGTGTATATTATAATTTTCACAAAAAGTTTAGCTCCCTACAGCTCACTCTTTGTGAAGAAACTGGGTTTTATCTCTAATCTTGATTTAAGTTTTGTTGGAGAATTTAGTACTTAACATCGAAATCTACCTCCGCCTGTAGGCCCGAGCCGGCAGGGATTTTTTTTTACTTTCTTCTATCTTTACAAGAAGAAAGTATTGGTTTCATGAAAATTTTCGAATTCCAGTTTTCGACGGATTTACACGTTTCTTGAGTCAGAGATTCCAAAAAACATGCTTTTACAAAATGTCTGTCTGTGAGTCTGTCTGTCTGTCTGTCCGTCTGTCTGTCTGTCCGTCCGTCTGTCTGTCCGTCTGTCTGTCTGTATGTGACACAAATTTTTTGGGCGCTCTATCTCAAGAACTAATGCACGAAATTTCACAAAACTTCATATTTAGTTAGACCTTGATATAAACTGGAACTGATTAGTTTTTGGTGAAAATCGTCCAACAGGTGGCGCTGCTATGCGGCTTTTTTAACGATTTCTGCAATAGCTGTATCTCAAGAACTACTGCAGGGATTTTCATAAAACTTCAGATTCAGTTAGTACAGGATATAGTTTGGTGCTGATTACTTTTTTGTAAAAATCGCCCAACAGGTGGCGCTGGTATGCTGCATTGTTCATGATTATCGCAATAGCTCTAACTCAAGAAAAAATGCACGAATTTTCATCAAACTTCAGATTCAGTTAGTCTCTGATATAAATTAGTGCTGCTTAATTTTTGGTGCAAATCTCCCAACAGGTGGCGCTGCTGTGCTGCATTTTTCACGATTTCCACAAGAGGTGTATCTCAAGAACTATTGCACGGATTTTCATCAAACTTCAGATTTAGTTAGTCCTTGACATGAATTGATGTATAAATTAGTGCTGTTTAATTTTTGGTGTAAATCGCTCAACAGGTGGCGCTGCTGTGCTGCATTTTTCACGATTTCCACAAAGAGCTGTATCTCAAGAACTATTGCACGGATTTTCATCAAACTTCAGATTTAGTTAGTCCTTGACATGAATTGATGTATAAATTAGTGCTGTTTAATATTTGGTGTAAATCGCTCAACAGGTGGCGCTGCAATGCTGTATTTTTTGCGATTTCCGCAATAGATTTATCTCAAGAAATAATGCTTGGATTTTCAACAAACTTCAGATTCAGGTATACCTTGATATCGTTTAGTGCTGTTTACTTTTGCTGTAAATCGCTCAACAGGTGGCGCTGCTATGCTACATTTTTTTCAGAATTGCCGCTATAGCTCTATCTCAAGACCCAATGCACGAATTTTCATCCAACTTCAAATTCAGATACACTTTGATATGAATTGGTGCTAAATCGTTGTCATTTCTTGTACTATTTAAATGATTTAATTGATGTGATTTATATAGAAGAAAGTTTTGTGATGGCCACAACATACTAGTTTCTCAAAGGAATTCGAAAGAGTTGTAAACTGAGTTCATTCAGTGTTTTGGCGATCGACGATTCAATCGATTAATTTGTCACCCTAATGGTTTAATACATGTACTTAACACCTTTAACCC